>PVKV010005213.1:87132-118173 GCA_004027835.1 Alouatta palliata
CCAAAAGAGATAAGAAGGACATTGTATAATGGTAGAGGGATCAATGTAACGGGAAGAGCTAACGATCCTAAGTCTATGCGCACCCAATATAGGAGCACCCAGATACACAGGGCAACTTCTTGGTGACTTACAAAGAGACTTGGACTCCCACACAATAATAGTGGGAGACTTTAACATTACATTGTCAATATTGGACAGATTAAGGAGACAGAAGGTTAACAAGGATACCCGGGACTTGAACTTAGACCTCGAACAAGTAAACTTAATAAACATTTACAGAACTCTCTACTCCAAATCCACAAAACATACATTTTTTTTTCAGTAACACATCACATTTATTCTAAAAATGACCACATGGTTGGGGGTAAATCACTCCCCAGCAATTGCAAAGCATTTTATAGGTTTAAATGAAACATTGGTTGGCTGTTTGTTATTTTCCTCCCTTATTCCTTCCTGTCTCCATTGTGTATAACACAATTATTAGTATAAAAGAGCTTTTTAATATTCATTTCTAGACTGTATTCTAGCCTGAGCAATAGAGCAAGATTCCCATTCTCTCTCCCTCTTTTTCTTCTTCTCCTTCTCTTTCTTTCATTCTCTTTTTCTTCCTTCTTTCTCTCTTTCTCTCTTTTTTCTTTTCTTCCTTAAAAAAAAAAAAAAGAAAAAAAATGTGTACCAATTCTCTAAATGTCTTTGAGAAGGTAGAAGCAGAGGAACTGTTTCTTAACTCCTTTGATGAGATCAGCTTTATCCCAATTCCAAAAAAAAAGATAAAGACATTAAAAGGACCTAAATGATCAATGTCTTAAGACATTAAAGATAAATATCTTCTACAAACATAAATGCAAAAATTCTTAGCAAATTAAACAATGTATAAGAATAATTATACATCTGATTAGGTGGGATATATCCCAGGCATGCAAGGCTAATTGAATACTGAAAAAATTAATCTGTTATATCAACAGGAAAAAGAATAAAAACTAACACGGCCATATCAGTAGACACAGAAAAAGCATTTGACAAAATCCAACACTCATTTATGATAAAAACAAAATAACACTCAGTAAACTAGGAATTGAGGGGGACTTTCTCAAGCTAATGAAGTATATCTACAAAATACTGCTAACGTTATACTTAATAGTGAGAAACTCCAAGCTTTTCTGATAAGATCAGGAATAAGGCAAGAATGAAGACTTAGTTAATGCAATAAAACAAAAAAAAAGGAAGTAACAGATTTAATGATTAGGAAATAAATACAACTGTTTTCAAAACACATGAATATATTGAAAATCCAAAAGGATTGACAAAATTCTCTGGAACTAATCAACAACTACATATGGCAAGGTTACATGATACAAGGTTAATATACGAAAGTACATCCTTTTCTGCATACATTTAGTCTTAATGTTGTCGATAGGTTTTTGAAACTGTAACTTTAAGTGAAACAATGCACAGCAGGGTTTTGAATAACATTGCATTTAGTGTAGCTTTGTTAAAATGTTCATGAGGGAAAACTTGTTTTTTTTTTTTAATTCATATATCCTTGTACTTAAAGTTGCAATTTCCAAGAACCTATCAATGATGTTAGGACTTACTGTACCTGCAATAAAATTGAAATTTGAAATAAAAACAATAACATTTGTAGTAGCACACTCCAAAAATAAAATACATAGATATAATTTTAGCAAAATATGTATAAGATCTATACAAGAAAAATCACAAACTTCTGATGGAAAAAATCAAAATACAAAATAAATGGAGAAATATTTTATGTTCATGAATAAAAAGATGCAATATTGTCAAGATGTCATTTCTTTCCAACTTGCATTAACCTACATAATTCAATGCAATCCCTAGTAAAACCTTAGTGAGTTATTTTGTGAATATCAAAAAACTGCTTCTAAGGTTTATGAAGGCAAGCAAAAGACCTAGAATAGCCAACAAAATACTGAAGAAGAAGAAGAAAGTTGGACAACAGATCCTACTCAATTTTAAGAGTTAATATGAAGTTTCAATAATCAAAGACAGTATTGCATTAATTAAATAACAGACACGTAGATCAATGGAAAAGAATAGAAGACCCAGAAATACACCCACATAAACATAGTCAAGTGATCTTTGGTAAACGAGCAAAGGCAGTACAATAAAGCAGATGAATCTCCACTCTTTCCATCCCCAGCTGAAAGCTTTAGGATAAAAGACGGAACCCCCATAAAGAAAGAAATTCTGCTCCCAGATCACCTTCAGATTCAAAACTGCAACAAACTTTCCCCTGGGTCTCCAGCCTGTGAATCTAGTTTGCACAGTTTGGACTTAACAATCTCCATAATCACATGAACCATTGCCTTCAAATCCATCAATCAATCAATCTCTCTGTTTCAGCCTCCTCCCCACACCTATATGTATATATGTCTTACTGGTTTTATCTATTTGGAAAATCCTGACTAATATAAACTCAAAACTGAAAACAAATTAGATGTTCACTAACAAAAAAATAAATACATGAATTGTAAGATAATCATATAGTAGAATACTAAATCTTAATGAAAATAAAATGCAACTAGGAAAACATGGATAAATTTCACAAACAAAATGACGAATTAAAGGAACCAAACACAACACCACACATATAATATGGTTCAATTTAAATAAAGTTCAAAAATAATTAAAACCAACTTTTAGTGTTTAAGTATGCCTAAGTGATTAAATGATAAAGAAAGTAATCACAATTTACAACAGTAATAGTTATCTTCAGAAGGGAAGGAAAGAGGCGATTGCAAAAAGACACAAGATCGCTTTCTGAGGTGCTAAAATATACTATTTCTTGATTCAGGTTATTGTTATCTTGGCTTTATTTTGGGAATAATTTAGTTATTTATTTTTATTTTCTGATTCTGATGTGTGTTATGTTTTGCAAGAACAATGCTATAGCAAACAAGAATGAGAAACAGATTCAGAGGGATGGGAATGAGACCATACAGAAAGAGACATTGATAATTGTCTAGCTTTCAGGTTATTTTTCTTAATTAGAGCCCAAAACTGTTAGACATTAATGTGGAAGCTTAATTTCCTATTAGAAAGGTCTCATGTTAAAAATGAAAAGTGAGAAGACTGAGGTTTGAATGGCCTGCTTTTCCTGAGCTGGTGGCTGAGACACTGCAAAGGCAGATTTTCTTAAGAAACCACTTCTTGCTGTGATAGTATTATCAGCCAGCATGTAAGACTGAGCTTTTGGAATAATAATTTTGTGTTCCTTGCATGCCATGTGGAAGCTGAGCAGAGCTGAATCAATGATCCAAGAACACAATGTCTGGAAATGATCCCATCCTCAATACCTTTTTCAGACTTTTGCAGCCAATTGATCACCCAACACTGCTGCATCCATAAGGTTTTACTAACATATTTGCCATTCACTGATTATATTGCTGCTTATAAGACACTGGTAATGCTCAAGACATTTTATGAGAAGCCTTATCCTATCCAAGGTGGCAGATTAGAAATGCGTAGCTTGTGGCTTCTGAAACAGGCCAAGGATATGGCAAGGAACATGCTCTGTTGAGTTCCATGTATCCTGGTGGCCAAATGTTTATTCCAATTACCTCAAGCCTGTTTCCTTCTATTAGAAACATTCTATTTATAATACTCTCTTGCTAATTCAATGGATAACTTACTGAGCCCAAATAGTTCTCTTTTCTATCCTGTAATTTAACCGATGCTCATTCAACTCTACAGCCTTACTTTACAATCACAGTCTCTATTGTGCTCTTTGAAAATCAGGCAGCTGTTTTGTGCCATAAACAAAATTACAGTATGTTTTCAAATAAATAAATAAATAAATAACATGAAATTTTAAAAATACTCTGGTTAGTAGGGACATAACTGCAATAGAATGGTCTAAACATTAAGAAACACATCTACGCATACTATTTTCTTTCGTTTTGCTCCTGAAGTCATAGCAACAAAAACTTTTAGTTAATGTGCAAAAGCCAGGCCACCTGTATAGGTACACTTACTGTCTCTAAGCGCTCTTAATAGATAAAATATTATTGGTGTTATAAGGGAGCTTCTTTACACCTGCAGTTTGGTTCCTTAAAAACATTACATATACATAAGTTTTGTTAAAAATTAAACCTCTTTCATGTTTAAAAATACTGAAGTCCAAATTTATCTTCTCCCTTCACAGTAAAAGCCCAAATGGTAGCAGGCCTATTTTCACTAACTGTAATCTCTAATAAATGAACAAGGCTTCCAGTGATATCTTCATTAGTGATAATCAAATAAATTACCTGGATATTATAATGTTGACATGATTCAAATACAGTTTTTAACCTAAATCAGTATTTTACTTGGCACTAAATAGAGTTAAGAGATAGTAATTTTTATTAACAAAAATTAAAAACTGTATGTAATCTAGTTACAGCATAATTTCTTCATATATTAAATCTATTCTGCCAATATTTTTTCTACTCTCTTGCAATCCATAACACAAAGCATCCAGTATCTTAGTAGATAGCCAGACCCTTTGCAACTCTTTCACTCTGAGATTTTGCAAGGCAGGAAGACAGAGCTGCTACAATTTCTTGCTCTGATGAGAGAATCTAAGTTGAATAAAGAGATTATTCTAGGTGTCCTGGGAAAGAAAGGGCACAATTTGTGGGCAAAGTAAAGAGAGATACTGGAACATTTCCTGATATCTGGCAAGTTCTGTATAGCAGAGGATTTCTTGCTAGAGATTGAGGAAGGGAAAGGCTATATAGTATGTGTGGATGAAGTTAAGATTGAATAGATACTTACACCTCATATTGAAAAGCTGAGCTTTCAGTCATTTAAGTAAATCTTTCATTTTGAGAAAAAAAACTGACTCTAAAAATCGTATTGTCCCCAGGATTCTCAACTCCTGAAATTATCTCCAAAATGCCAACCATGACATAAAAGCCTAATAAAATCAAGGAAAAATCCAGATGTAGTTTTTAAATCACTTGAGTTCACTAATGATAAATTTATGTCAGGAAAGAATAAAAAAAAAAAAAGAAAACCTAGGTTGATCTGGTTTCCTTCTTTCTACTCTTTAAGAAAAACAGAAAGACTATGACCAAGGCCTCAGCATACTCAGTGTCGAATGTGAGTGAATTTGTTGCATTAATAAAAATCTATTTTTGCTTTGCCAACCACTTAACCTCTTACTTATTTTCCAATCATTATTATTTGTCTTTTAATTATCCTTGATCATAACATTGACCTTTGAGGAACCCAGAGTCATGAAGCCATTTATGACATTTTTCTTGTTTAATATAAGACATACTCCTTAGTGAGTTTCAGTAGTATTCAAAGCACTTAAATAGGCTCTTTACATACATTACTTCTCAACATAGACCACATTGTTAGGAAGTCATCATCACCAATTCTCATCATGAAGAAACTGAGGCTCAACACAATTAACTGACATACATGCATAAATACACAAATATATAGAGAGAGTTGTGCATTGCTTAAGCACAGGGGAATGTTTTGGGAAATGTGTCGTTAGGTGAATTTTCCACTGTGCTATCATAGAGAATATTTATGCAAACCTAGATGGTATATGGTGTAGTCTTTGCTCCTAAGCTACAAATCTACACAGCATATTACTATATTGAATACTGTAGGTGACTGTAGCACAACGGTAAATATTCATGTATCTAAAAATCTTGAAACATAGAAAAGGTACAGTCCAAATACAGTATTATACTCTTATGGGACCTGATGTGGTTTGGCTTTGTGTCCCCACCCAAATCTCATCTAGATTTGCAATCTCCATAATCCCCATGTGTGGATGGAGAAATCAAGTAGCAGGTGATTGGATCATGGGCACAGTTTTCTCATGCTGTTCTCATGGTAGTGAGTGAGTGAGGTCTGATGGTTTCATAGGGCAGTTTTTCCTGCTCTTGCTTCTTGTCTCTCTTGCAGCCAGGTGAAGAAGGTCCTTGCTTCCCCTTCACCTTCCGCCATAATTGTAAGTTTCCTGAGGCCTCCTTAGCCATACAGAACTGTGAGTCAATTAAATCTTTCTTTTAGAAATTACCCAATGTCAGGTATTTTTTTATAGCAGTGCAAAAACAGACTAATATAGGACTACCACCATATATGCAGTCAATCATGGGCTGAAATGTCATAAGGTAGCACATGATTGTATACATATTTATTCCAAATGAGGTTTATTATCAGGAATTAGCTCATGCAATTGTAGAGGCTAAGAAGTCCTATGATATAACATCTGCAAGCTGGAGACCCAGGAATGCCTATGTTGTAAATCATTCCAAGCCTGAAAATGTGACAACCAGGGGAGGCAAGAGTGTGTCAGTCTGAGGGCAGAAGACCAACATCCAACCCAAGCATTCAGGCCAAAGGGGTGAATTCTCTCACCTTCAGCCTTTTTTTCTATTTAGGTCTTCAGCAGACTAGATGCCTACATACACTGGAGAGAGTGATCTGCTTTACTCAGGCTACCAATTAAAATGCTAATTCCTGCCAGGCATGGTGGCTCATACCTGTAATCCCAGCACTTTAAGAGGCCAACATGTGTGGATTGCTTGAGTCCAGGAGTTCATGACCAACCTGGCAACATGGTGAACCCTATCTCTATGAAAAATACAAAAATTAGCCAAGCGTGGTGGTGCACACCTGCAGTCCCAGCTATTCGGGAGGCTGAGGTTGGGGGATTGTTTAAGCCCTGGACGTGGAGGTTGCAGTGAACTGAGATAGCACTACTGCAATCCAGCCTGGAGCCTGAGTGACAAAAAAAGAAGAAAAAAAGCTAATCCCATCTAGAGACACCCTCACAGGCATAGCCAAAAATAATGTTTAGTCTAATGTCTGGATAATTCATGATCCAGTCAAGTTGACACATAAAATTAACCACGACAACATGACACTAAGGCTTGTCTGGATCTTTCTACTATGTCACTTATCTCATTCCTAGTGTGGTCACAACAGTAGATCACACTAGTAACTATATTCTAAACAAAAGGATGGATCTCCTATACCTTCAATCATTAGGTAGAATTCTCTGTCAATAGCCAGCCAAGGGGACATTTAAGCATTATTTTGACAGTCAAACTTCAAATAAATCATTCAGTTTGAAAAAAGACCATTGTTTCTCAGCATAAGATTAATATTATCACAAAAATAATTCCTACCTTCAAAGTGTCTTTTGAATGAAACAAGTATGCTGATAACACAGAAGTAGGGTAAAGACGCAATTGTTAAGAGAAAGAAGGAGAATTTGGAATTTCTGACATGTAATACCTAAGGCAAAATATATGAGCTAATCCTTTTCACCAGGGTTCTAAAAAGCTAAGAGTAAACTCCCTAAATAATGACTAGATTGAGGAAAGTTATTCACTTTATTTAAAACCAACAAATCACACACACACACACACACACACACACACACACACACACACACATTTCTAAGCTTTTAGGCCATGAGAGATAGGGGAGAAAGACTTTTAGATGCATGTTAAATTCTCATCTAGGCCCATACTCTTCATTTCAGATTACTAGAAACTTTATAATAAAATATACCAAAAAAGCATATAACAGGTGGGAAGTCTACCTTGCATATGAAAATATTTCCAGAATATTAACATAAGGCCCAAATTAAGAGGTCGCACTTTTTGGCCGTAGAAACATGGTAATTTCAGATGCTTTACGGCCAATCAGTAATCACAATCACATCATTCAAAGCCCTTGATATAAAAAGATGCCACTGGAGAAGTTTGATGCTGACTATAACAGTGAGTTATAAAACGTATCGAAAAATTCAAACTCATTTGAAAATTATGTCTATACCAGCAAAAGTAAGGATAAAAACTGAAAATAGAATCAGCGAAATAGCAATTTAAAAAATTCAGTTTTCCCCATCGTTCCCAGCAAGTTGTTCCATCCATTTCTGATGGGATTTCCTCTCTGGCTTTTAAGTGTCTGTAATTCCTTCCTTTAAAATCCAGTAAATAATTTACTATTTAACAACACACACTCTCAATCCTAGCCAATTACATCTTGCTCTAAGTTTTTTCTTTCCAACCATGGTTCAGTCTTTTAAAGATGACAGATTTGAGCTCCATTTATTTACTATAGAGGATGTGCTTTCCTCTAGGAATTCACAGTTCTGTGGAATAGGGAGTAGAATTAAAATCCATGAGCCAGGAGTGAAAGAGATAGATACCCCCTCAGAAAGGCCCTAGGAAATATGGGAAGCTCTGTTTTAACTCTGTAAAAGAGAAAAATTTCCCACAGCACAATGGTAAATCTCTATATCCAAATAAAATACATATTTCATAGAGAAAAAATGTGTATTAATTTATACAGACACACATATCCACCCCCCAATACACACACCCATTAACAGAAAAGTCATGTGAAAATGATTCTACTCAGGAGATCATACAGTTGGTAAAATTGCTGCAAAAACATTTAAATAATTCAGTTTTTCATGTGTCATTAATATTTATCTTGCAACAAACCCAGTTATTTAGTTTACATACATATTCTTATTGTCAGAAAGGGGAAATACTATTGTTCAAACATTCTGAAATCCGTTCATAACATTTTTGAAAATAAACATAAAACTGGGAATCAAAATATACACATTCTGCCTTTTTAAAAGTCATCTTATAGCATTCAAGCTTCATCTTTAACCCCAAGCATGTAGACAGTAATGAAAGTGTCACATAGTTTGCTAGAGTGTATTACTGAAAAACTAAAATATAAATCAGAGGAGGTACGAATATTACTATAGAATTTACTGGCTGTAAGCTGTGTCTCATATTACTCATCAAAATTGAAAAAGTCATACTTATTCTCATAGGAAATTAAGGAGACTTGAAATGACTTAATGCAAGTGATTTTAACTTACAAGGTAGTTGTGTAAAAGTGAGCAGATTAAATTCCCACTTTCAGAGGAAGCTGGAACCGAAATGAAGGTAGCTAAAGGGAAATAATGGAGTAATGAGATGGCTTGAGGGCTTGAAAAGTAATTCTTTTATAAGGCTTCTTTCATCAAGTTTTTCAAATTCACAGATGTTTGGGTCAGTACTATAAGTTAGGCAACAATTAGAGGGCAAACCTGGTGGGTCGTCCTTCCTGAGGCTAAGACAGTAATAGGCACTAACCAGTTAGAGCAGGCCATATTCACTGGGATGTCACTGACAAACAGCTTACAATTAGTTCATGAGAAGCTCCTAGACCTGGTCCTCAATTCACTAAGGACAGGTAGTATAAGAAAAGTGGCCTGGGCCTTATACTATCCAGTTCTTTAGTGAGTTCTCAAGCCATCAGACCAAATTAAATAAAAATATAATATAATCACTTATCTAAAATACTGAAGTACAACCTATAGATATATAATATATTTGCAAAGATATTTTTAATCTGTTCAGCGAGTGACCTAAAAGTCATAAAAAGAAGAATTTATACTAAAAATATATTTTAAATATATTAGTCATCCTGGCACAACTTCCTTGAAAGAAATGATGAAATAAGCTTATATACCAAAACAGACAGACAAAAATACTATGGATACAAAAACTACAAAAGCAGACCAACATGGCTGTGTCTTTTTGTACTTAAATTCAGAACAATCATTAGTGACACTATTTCCAAAATTGTTGAGAAATCTTAGGAAAGTTCTAGCCATACACATGAAATCTTTTCTCAGGTGCATAGGAATTGCATGTATTGGAACTTCAGTGTATATTAATTCCATGCAGAACATATTTTATGTTTGTATGTAAACTGGGGTTAGGTAATACCTTCAGATATTATAAATAGGTCCAGCAGAATATTTACTTTCAGGGTATCAAGTATCTGTATCCCCCAACCACAGAGACAGTAGTGGACTCCAAACCTTAAAATAATCACAGTGACCTACAGACATCTAGATTTAACTTAGGGAGAAGTGCCTTTCCAGTTGAGAAGCACCATCCCAGCATTGAAGGAAAGGATTAACCATAGAATTTCTTGCAGAAAAGAGTAAACAAGAAAAACACGAACTGAAAACCTACACCAGCTAGTGAGTATGTTATGAATTTCATATAAAACTTTTTATTTCACTTTTCTAACAATCATGCAAACTAGATGAGGTTATCCCTATTAATAGATACATAAACCAAGTTTCAGGGAGGGCAAATAACATGTCTTTGATACATAGTTTGTAAGTAGCTTGGGTATATTTGGAAGACAGTCTCTTAGACTGTGAGTCCCGAGTATTTCACACCTTGTTCTTAACTGTTAGCAAGAAATGAGACTTTCAGGAGAGAATCTCATTTAAATGAGATTAGTGACATTATTTTGAAAGGATGTATCTTGTATTCTATATAATAAAAGTGAACTCTATGAATATATCAAGATGTATGGTACAATGTGAAACAATACATTTATGAATAAACAAGATCAGAATCAGGCATACATAGGCATAACGTGGACCAAAAATTAGAAATCAAAGTGGCTAGCCTGATGAAAAAACAAATGAAAAGTAGTGTAGAAAGACATTTGAAACCACATTGAGGCTTGTAATTTTCCTTCTTTCCACCCTACCTCAAAGTGATCTAGTAAAAAAAAATCCCAAGTCTACTCAGATTTCGTCTACACAAACTCTTGATGCATTGTAGGGGTTTAGTCAGGATGGTGGGAAAAGTTTTAGAGTAAAAATTATAATGATAGTTATAGGAAATAGTTGCAAACCTTCTTGGAAGGCCAGGGGGGTTACATAGCTTCATTAAAAGGTTTAGCCAAAGGCAGTTGAATTCTAATGCTTAAGGTGTAGATATACAAGAATGTAGAGGAGTTTATCTAAACAGGTTGTTTACTCATATGGTTTAAGATCAACCTTTGATTATCCATGGGTGCCTGATTGCTCTCTACTCAGGAGGTCCACAATGTCAATCACTCTGTAGTAGTGCTTACTCAAGACCTTTGTCATTTAATCTGTATAAAACAAATGAGAACTTTGCTGGCTGATCAAGTCCACAGCTGCTAACTCTTTACTGGACCCTTCTCTGTATCAGTGAGTGGCCTGGACCCCTAAGCCCTCTCTTTCACTGAATATCTGTGTCTGAGTGCATTTGTTCATCCATTGCTAGGTTAAGGTCTGCAGGTCAGACCCTGACAATGCATGAGTTTATGTGTAAAAGAGTGTAACCATGCTTAGGTACTTTTGTATACTTTGCAATAATTGTTAGAGCTATTTTATAAAAAGATGTGGTTGAAGATTGATTAATTAAAGTCTGATCTTTGAATAGTTGCAAAAGGAGAAAGACAGAATTCTCTCTAATTATCATATCATCCTTGATAAAAGAAAATAACTGTAAAATTTTTGAAATAGTACAGGACAAGAGGAATACATTGTATAATGAAAGAAAAATGCCTATTTCTGTCTGCAGAGCAAGCTCCTGTTAATAATATCACTCTCAGAAAAAATTTAAACAATTTTTCATATTATAGTCATATATATGCATAAATATATATATATATAATGTAATTTTTTAGTGGAAGTATATATATATATATATATAAAATTGACTCCAAAATATAGGCCCAGCCATTCTTACTTTTAGATTTATAAAATTCTAATTTTAAAGACCCTCTTCAGAAAAACAAAAGGCAGATAAACCCAGTTAAAACTTGCAGTCAGTTTTTCCTTTATAATAAGCAGAAAGAAAAAAAAATTGAATACTTCACAGTGATTCTACCTACTCAGTCTCTCTCTCATCTTTTCTGTCACCATACTCTTGGAAACTGCTTTTGGTTAAGCACTCATTATGTATCTCCTTAATCACTGTAAAAATTTCTCAGCTGGTCTTTCAATTCCAGCTTTACCCCCTTTTAATATGTCCTTCTTACTATTACCAGAGTGTTATTTCCAAAAGTAAACATGATTACTCTCCTACTTAGCATCATCCAGTTCTCTCCATTATCATTATTACAAAGGTACAATCTAAATTATCTCAGCATGGACCCTGCTAATTTGGGTCCTCTCTAGCATCAACATTCATAAATCCTCAAAAATATTCTCCATCATGGAATCCCTGTAAATTTTCTGTAGTTTCTTAAACGAACCAAGCCTTTTCTTTCCTCCTTGCCATAGTTTCTTGTATATGCTGATTTTCATTTACAGTAATAAGTTTCTCTCCATTATTTACTTGGGAGCTCATACTCATCCTTTAAGAGTTAACTGATGCTTAGTCTCCTCTGGGAAAACTCTGAAGTTAGACTTCCTTCCTCTGTATTTCCATTGCCTTCCCTGTGCATATTTTTAACATACTATTTAACTGAGTATATACAATTATGGTATAATTGTTAATTGATTTGCTCCTCATCTCTGCCATCATTAGATTAAATATCTCAAGGACAAAAATTTTATCTGTGATTTCTATGTTACCAACATATAGCACATTGTAAACACTAATGTGTTTTTATTGAATAAGTGGTAAAACAACATCGCCCTTTATATCCCAGAATGAAGCCATACATACCACTCTAATATTGGCTAATTTAAAATGTAGTTTCTGTTTTTAAGATAATTAGGAAATAGTGAAACTCTTAACTCCAAGAGTGGTATAGGATAATACTGTAAACAGAAACAATAAGAAGTGATATGCATTACTTTTCAGAAGATTTATGATGAATTGTCTCTTGACTCTCTAATCAATCCACAAAATAACATGAACACACATCTCTGGAAAATAGCTAAGTGAAAGATCCTGTGTTCCATATGATAAAATGCAGATTTTCCATTAAAAAGTAAAGACTTCGTTTCAAACATGTGAAGAAACTAGTGCTATAAAAATAATTTCAAATTATTAAATTAGTCAAAATAAAAGAGTTTGCTGTGCATCTATTGCCTTTTCATTTTATTTTGATTTGATCTAATTTTCATTAACTTTAAGCCTTTGGCTCTTATTATCTCTATTTAAGTTGGTCAAACAAGTGTCAAAAGGAATATAGGGATTGGTAATGTCCCACACCCTGTTTATATCATCAATTTTGCTTGAATCCCTGATTATAGATATATTTATTGACAGATTTTCATGATTAAAACCATAAACTGGCACAGTCTGACCATTTTTGTCCAGATTAATGATCCCAGCAAATCCATACTTAGAGACATTGTATAGTCTATTTAAATCTAAATTGACTTTATAGGTAAGGATGCACAATGTTGTCCCTAGAGTAACAACCAAATAATGGCATAAAAAGTACAAGTAAGCATCCAAGAAAGAAAATAAAATTGAAGAGTGAATGTAAAAAATTTAACTTAAAAGGAGGCAGTAAAGGTGCAACAAATAAACAAAACAAAAGAAACCAATGGAAAACAAGTAACAAACAATGCCCTTACATTCAAACATATAAAAATTACCAGGGCCAAGTAATTTCACCATATGAAAAATTAAATGAGCCAGGCACTATGGCTCTTGCCTGTAATCCCACTTGCCTTTGGGAGGCTGACACAGGTGGATCAACTGAGGTCAAGAGTTTGAGATTAGCCTGGCCAATGTGGTGAAACCCTGTCTCTACTAAAAATACAAAAATCAGCCAGGCATGGTGGCCGGCGTCTGTAATCCCAGCTACTCAGGAGGCTGAGGCAGGAGAGTCACTTGAACCCAGGAGGCAGAAGTTGCAGTGAGTCAAGATGATGCCATTGTACTCCAATATGGGCAACAAGAGCAAAACTCCATCTCAACAAAAAAATTACACTAAATGTAAATGGCCTGAGTACCCCAAACTAAAGAGCAAAGAGAGACTCAACCAATAACCAAAACTCAACCACATGCTGTCTACAAGAGATGCACTTAAAAATTAAAATCACAAATAGATTGAAAGTAGCAAACATGAAAAAAGATATATCATGTTAATGGTGAGCATAAGGAAGCTGTGTGGCTACATTAATATTTATAAAAGTAGACTGTAGAACAGAAGCTATTACCAAGAATTAAAAGAGTTATTGTATAATGATAAGTAGGATAATTAATCAGTAAAGGATAATAATAACGGAGTTTAAGGTGGACATGAATTTTAGCAGACAGTATTCAACTTATTATACAATACTAATCAAGTAAAAAATAGAAAAAATTTTAAAATATTAGGGATAACAGTTGATTACTACAGAAACCACAAATGTTAAGAGGATAATATGGAATTTTATGAATAAACATATGTAATAAATTTGATAATTTGTTAAGTACTTTCTAGAAAATGTAATCTGTGAAAAATGAATTGAAAAAAGTAGACAATTTAATATGTAGACTAATACAATTAATAAATAATATACAAAATATATTAAAGAAATTATATTCATAATCAAACATTTTCTTTGAAGGAATTTGTTAATCCATTTGGGTTTTTATGTGAATTTCATGAAAAACTAAAGAAAAATAGCACGTTATCTTTCACATTCACCTTTAAAATGCTTAGATATATACAGGTGGCTTCCTAATTCATGTTATGAGTCCAATGCATTTTATTGAAATCTGGCAAAGACACTGTTAGACACCAATAAATGAATGAATTCCCAATTCAGCAAAATATGAAAAAGGATCTTATTTTAAGATCATGTAGGCTTTACACAAGAAAAGCATACATAAAGGTGAAAAATCATATAATCTCAATTGATGAAACTATTTGATAAAAGTCAATACTCATTTATGACAAGAACTCTCAGCAAACTAGGATTAGAATAAAACTTTCTCCACCTGATAAAGGTATCCCTGAAAACTTAGGTACCACATTTAATGATGAAAAACTAAATGCTTTCTCATACAATTGAGAACAAAGCAAGAGTGCATATTCTTTGCATGTATTTTCAATATTGTACTAGAGGTCCCAACTAGTGCATTTATGCAAGAAAAATAAGTCAAAAGCATATAGAAAAGTATATATATATATGTCTGTTTGCATACACATAGAGATGTCTACATAAAATTTTTTAAGAAATTTAACAAAAAAAAAGAAGGCTGAAGGACTCATAGCTAGCATTAAATAAAACAAATGTATTTTTATACATAGTAATAACAAATAATTGGAGAAGAAAATAAAAATAGTATTTTAAATAGTGTTAACAAAAAAAATGAAAATAAATTTAACAGAATATATGCAAGACTTCTAAACTAAAAGCTATTAACATGGCTAAGAGCAATTAAGTGAGACCCAAATAAATGGAGAGACTTGTCATGTTCATTGATTGACTCATTCATATTGCTAAGATGTCCATTTTCCTCAAATTGATCTGTAAAGTCTATGCCATTCCATTTACAATTCTAGTAGGCTTTCATAAGAATTAACAGCTAATTAGAAAATGTATACGAAAATGTCCTATAAAATAGTCAAAATTCTTTCAGGTCAACAATCAGAAGACAAACAATTCTATAAAAACAGTTAGTGCAAAGTCTCAAATGGCATTTTACAAAATAAGATATTTAATTGACAGATCCACATGAATATCTGTTCAATATCATAAGCCACTGAGGATATGCAAATTAAAGTTACAATGAGACACCACTTCACTCCCACCAGAACCACTAACATAACTCAATTTAAAATACCTACAGTAATACCAAGGGCTGGCTAGGTTCTGGAACTCCTGGAACTTTGAGAGTATACAACATCACAACTACTTCAGAGAATATTTTGGCAGAGTCTTATGTCAAACATATGCCTACTATTTTACCCAGCAATCTGACTCCTAAGTATTTATTCAAGAAAAAGGAAAAGAGATGAACACATAAATTATCGTGCCTGAATGAGCACATGGGTCTATTCATAACAGCCCCAAACTAGAAGCAAACAAAATGTCCCCAAACAAGTGAATACATAAACAAATGATATATCCATACAATATAGATCTATGCAGTAACAACAACTATAGCAAAAGCATAATCAAACAATCAACACCATAAACCATTTCCAACAAATTACCTTGAGCAAGGAAGCCAGGTACAAAAGTATACATATTACATGCTTCAATTTATGTAAATGCTTAGAATTTCAAAAGTAATCAATAGTGATAAAAATTAGATCATTAGGTGCCAAATGTGAAGGATGGTAAGCAGAATAACTTCAAGGTACACAAGAAAACTTTCTGGGTCTATCTTTATTAGTGTGTCAATTCTATGGGGACACACATTTATCAGAACATGAACTGTACATTTTAAAAATGTAAATTTTATTCTTAGTCAGTTACACATCAATAGAATTGATGAAAAATAAATTAGAATGATCAAATTATCTTGAGGACATATTTGGACTGACAATGCCAAATTAGCCTCTTACTGATGCCTAGTATTTCAGAGCAAAGATAGAAGTAAAATTACCAGCAGAAAGAAGTTACAAAGAAACTGAGAAAAAGTGATTATGGGTAAATTTGATGAAAGTAGAGCACAAAAACCAAAAGGAAAGAAACAAATAAGGTGGCTGAGGAGATAAATTAAAGAATAGAAAGAGCCTGGGGGATGCAGGGCATAAATCCCTAGAGAGTAGCCCTGGTGTAAGAAATAAAGGAGATCTGGGGTTGCTGCTGAACATGATTTTATAAATTTTAAGTAGCTAAAGGTCAAGTCTTTATACCTACTCAGACAAGGTAGACATAACATCACAGGTGATGGATGGAGCGATACAAAATGTTCATAAAAAACTGGAATGGAGTGTAGCTGAATTGATGTGGAAAAGGACAGGATAAACTGAGGAATAGTAGTCAGTAACCTATATTCTGAAAGGTTCCATAGGCTGCTCATTTGGATTTGACTTCATTCTGTGGGAAATGAGGAATCAGCAGAAATTTACAAGACAGGCAGTAACTGATCAGCTTTATTTTACATACTTTACAGTGCCTTGGCATAATGAAATCATCGTATTTTATAGAGGACTATATCAAAAAGGAAAGGGAAGCCTGTCTTTTAAAATCACTATATCATCAAGAATGTTTTTGCTCTGAACAAAAGATATGGCCAAAAGATATGGTCCTTTTATGTAATTATATACATAATATTTTATACCATCACATATTTGGTCTAATTACTGAATTAGAACTCAAGGAATCTCAGCATTTAAAACCTTAAAATGTAATTATTAAGAGCTGGGGAAAATCAAGAGATTCCAGCTTTGAATATAGAAAAGAGGTGTGGTGAAGGAGATGAAGAATTAAATTCAAATATACTTAGGCATTGGAACCTGACCAATTTGGGAACATGGAGAGGCATGGAAAAATCCCGTTACAAATAGGCTTTGTCCCAGGCAAAAGAAACAATGTTTCTTTCATCTTAAAATAAGAGAGCAGTTTACCTGAAAGCAAGAATCAACTTGATATTTAGAACCATTATAAAGAATATAAAGTGACTTGAAAAATAGTAATAATAAAAGAATGTCAGCCATTGCATTTGCTGTCCAAGGTCACATAACGGTCACTGATAAAGCAAAGACAACCAAATATTCGTTATTTTGGCCTCTCTACAGTTGATCCAATTTTAAGACGGACTGAAACTTTGAGTCAAGTTGCATTCCGCATTTCAGGGAATAAGACTTTCATCATGTCCTCAGAAAGGTAATTTCAGCCTAATAGATTTCACTGGACTCTGCATTTTAGGTTGAAAGCATTTCTAAATGCATTGCTAGGGAGTAAAACACAGCATAGTAAAAAATGTTCCCAAGTAACTTGTCTTTACTTGGCGTAGTCTCATTATTTCAGTTATACTTCCTTGGACCACCCTAAAGTATTGTGCTCTTCTTTCATGTTTACATGCTTTCGGCAATTTAAATCCATTTAATAAAATCTACAGGAGGGAGAGACCTTTCTTGTTAACATATTTAACCTCTGGGGATTGTCTGCTTTCATATAATTATGCAGAGACTTCATATTCATACAAATATTTTGTGCCTGCAGGGGGGTAAAATGGATCTCTCTCATGAATATTCAACAGTGCCATTTCTTCTAGTAAGACACAGACATCTTTCTTCATGGTTATTAAACACTAGGATGTCTATATATATTTTCTCCTTCTTGTTTGCATAAAACTGATGAGATATAGGAACTGCCAAAGGAGACATTTATTATGCCAGGTACCTCAATATTATAGTACTTTCATTCAAATAACTCAATAACATTTTACAGATTCAAATCTTCAGTATTATATGGGCTGTTCCACATACATACACATACACATATACACACACATGAACACACACACATGTAAATCTAGAAGCACAAAATGAAATTATAAATTATGAAGACTTGGCTTAAAAGTGTGGTGGAAAGGAGCTGGCAGAGGCAAGATACTTCTATTCCCTTTGTGTCATGACTTCTTGCAAAACAATCTTGTGTATGCTCAGATTTCAAATTCTAACAGTAAAAAGAAAGGTGGGCAACCTCTTGAAAGAAGTTGGAAATTGTTTTTTAAAGTGAGTATTTTTCCTTCTATAATAACACTGTTCACAAAAAAGTTGTCATCCTTTTCTTTATGCATTCAATAAATATGTTTTGAACATCCAGTATACCAGAAAATACAGACTCTGAGAATACAGTTGGAAATAAAACATAAAATAGGCAGAGTTCCAGCTATGATACAGCTTACCTTCTAGAAAAGGGAGATAAAACAAATAAATGAATAAACAAGTAATAAAAATGGATGAAGGAATGATATATTATGTAGTATTGAGCATTATGTAAAGGATAGTTTTAGGAAACCATTAGCCTCACGTGTTAATATATTTGTCACGGATATCATACTCACATGTGTGTTTGTGTGTGTGTTATTTTATAGATTATGTGGGTGTGCACTGTTTTATTGTCTCAACAATAGTAGGAAATGTTTGGTACAGGCACTGTCATTTAAAGATGATGGAAATCACTAACGGATAATAAACCATTTGCCCCAAGTCACATAGCTGAAATGTAGCAGAGTTATGAATTGAATTTTGTGTCTGATTCCAGCTTCATGAGCTTCCTACTAAAACGACCATTCTCTCACGTGATAGCTCTCATGGTCATCCATTTTTAGTCCACAATTCTCAGGAAAGTGACCTGGGGAAAGTCAAGATATAATTGGATGGAAAAAATGTGGCTGGAAATTCCTAGACTAAAGGTTAATATTTAAAATGGATTTAACCATGAAGAGAAAGTTAGAGTCTGCTAAATAAAGAATGTTCAGGGTAAAATAGAAGAATAGTCTTGCAAAGGAGGAGGAATAATACTGTTCTCTAAAAGAGAAAAACGAGAAGATATCCCTTTTCTTACCAATTTCAGATAAGTACATCACAAACTTGGGAAAATGGGTGCGATGGGAAGAGGCAGGATGGAAATGTAATACTAAGATATTATTGGGAGCTTGAATTTCAAGCTTCCTTCTAGCTTATTCCAACCTAGTTGTTGCAAATAGAATGGGAAGCCTTAATCATCAATAGAGATTATGATTATGTGTCTTTCGTTTTTATTTATTTTATTTTTTTGAGATGGAGTCTCCAACTGTCACCCAGGCTGGAGTGCAGTGGTGTAATCTTAGCTCACTGCAACCTCCACATCCACGGTTCAAGCAATTCTCCTGCCTCAGCCCCCAAGTAGCTGAGACTACAGGCATGTGCCACCATGCCAAGCTAATTTTTTGTATTATTAGTAGAGATGGGGTTTCCCCATGTTGGCCAGGCTGGTCTCAAACTGCTGACCTCAAATGACCCACCTGCCTTGGCCTCCCAAAGTGCTGGGATTATAGGTGTGAGCCGCTGTACCCGGCCAATATTATGCATCTTTTTTATTATTTTTGTGTGTATGCATATGTGTATTTCCTTCTGGAGAAAGTGAAGCTCTGAGAGAGAATTTCAAAGGGGAAACACAAGTTGTTTTAAACTATAAAGGTTAATAAAAAGAAAGGGGCCTAGAAATGCTCTCTATACCATTTAGAGAAACTTGACTATGTAGGACAATGCTTATGCAACACACTTGAAGCTGGAGAAATACCTTCACAGGTTTCTCTAGGCCCTTTGCTCCCTAGAATATGCCAGTGAAAATACAGATCACAGCCTTTGTATGGAAGTGATGATTTTTTTTTTTTCCGTTACTCAAAGATAAGATCCCATTGAGTGGCAGAGAGAAGGTGATATGTGTAAAGGTCAGTATGTGCTTCATCTTCCCAGTACCACATAATCCAATAATAT
This sequence comes from Alouatta palliata, assembly GCA_004027835.1. Lineage (NCBI taxonomy): Eukaryota > Metazoa > Chordata > Mammalia > Primates > Atelidae > Alouatta > Alouatta palliata. The sequence continues at coordinate 107,308 of PVKV010005213.1, forward strand.
ATCACATTAGCAACCAGCTTAGAGATAAATGAGAGGAAGCTTTGAGATCAAATCATCAACCTTAACCCACTGATGGGGGTCCCAGATGTGACACAGACTTGGAAACTCCTGTTGTGGCAGTGATTATAACTACAAAGACAGCATCATATTGCTTCTTCCCTAATAACATTCTGCCTCCTAAATCAGAGCTTATTTTCCTCCCCAAAACAGCAATGCCATTATTTAAACAGTCACATTGAAAAACACAATGCTTTCTGAGATACAGAAACTCTCTTTGATTTCTTACTCTTAGTATATTCTTTATCCAACTCATGAACATTTCCTTAAGGTTACAAATAGCTTTAAAGTAATTCCCCCACAAGGACTTTGTGGATATTTAAATACTGTCAAACCTGAAACCACCCTGAAAAAGCATGCAGAGAAAAGTGAAATACATGACTTAATGGATTAAGCATGTTCCATCTCTCCAAGCAAATATTTTTATGAGAACAATGTTAAATTTGCAGAGCTGTGAGTTAAAACAATTATAACGAATAGTGAATCTGTCATTCCAGCTTGAATTGGCTTTTAGGAAATCCAGAGAAGGACAAATGCTTACAACAAGAACACTGGCCATTAGATCTAAAGACTTCAAATAAAAAGTTTGTGTTCTTTGCTGGATAGTTGTGAGTTTATGATCTAGAAGAGGTCATAAGATTTTTTAAGTTGTATATTGTTTCATCAAAATTTTTTGAAAATTCGAATTCTCAAATACTGAGTATTTCTGAGTGAGATCTTAAAATTCACAGGAGAGTAAGCTAGAAATTAACATCCTAAAATGTTAATTGAATGATCTAAATTGTCAAACTTGATTTAGATGAATCTTTTATAAATTAAGTTTTAAATGGACATTGTAAAAAAAAAATCAAGTTATACAACAAAGTAGAGAATAAAACTTAATCATCTCAGCCTTCCCTGTCCCCAGTCCTGATATTTGATCTCTTCTTAAAATATGAGTCTAATTAGCCCACCCAGCAAGGACTACCTCATTTTATTTAATCTAGTCTATACTTATTTAAAATGTGTGAACATGGCCATCAAAAAGCTTTCTAGACACACATATCTCATATCGTAAATTCATTCTGGAAACTGCCAGCAGTCAAGAAATCTAGCCATCTGGAAATTATAAGAGGTTACAGCCCTGACCTTGAAACTAACCCTGGAAATCTGATTGCTAGTGACTATGGCCTGAATCTAGCCCTTAATCTTAGACGGTAGCAAACTGGACTGAGCAGAGATGGTGCCCTAAAAGTCCTCCTATGCTGAAACTAAGTGGAAGTAAAATGACTAGAGCCAGCCCTCATTAAACAATCACTACAGGTAAGCAAGTTCTCAAAAACAGAGAAGGCAATTAATCTTTCCTCGAGTCACTCTATTATTTCCACATTAGTGGAGAAAAATGGCCGTTCAAGGTGAAGGTTAAGAAAGGATGTGAGGCCTGTCACAGTTTGAAATACTTCAAAGAGAGAGCCATTGGGAACGTGCAGAGGTGGCCCATAGGTGCTGTTAAATTTGGCCTGAGTGCGCCTTTGTACTTTGAGTCCCTATGTAATGAACTGCAACCTAATTTATGTAAACAAACTAAAAACCTAACTAGGAGTATATCTTGTAAATAAATAGATAGATCTCAGCCAATCACAAGCTGCCAACTGAGCAGACCATGCCCAAATAAGGCAAACACTGAGCTGAAAGCAACCAATCAAGCTATTTCTGTATCTCACTTCCTTTTATCTGTCTATATACTCCCTTGCTGACATTGTAGACCTCTTGGAACCCCCACTGCTTCTGAATGCTGCTGATTCATGAATTACTGTTTGCTCGATTAAATTCTCTCTAATTTATCTTAAATTGAACAGTGCTCATCCTTCACTGAGGCCTGCACTTGAGTGCAACAAAATGTTAGGTAGTTTGTGACTCAGGAGGACTTGAGTGATATTCCTAATTTTGCAATAGCTATGTGACTTAAACAAGTTAACTGTGTATTTATGGATCTTGGTCTCTTCACCCATGCAATGATGATAAATATCCAGCACAGAGGACCATGAAAGCATCTGTGGAAAGGTCCACCAGCTGCCTAAGTCTTAAAAGAATGATATAGACCTATTTATAACCAGAAGAAACACCTTTCCTTGCCTTTCTTGTGCAGATTTCTGTACGATAGTATATAAGCAGAATGTCGCTTGCAACTTCTGGGAGCCTTTCTTATAAGAAAGCAATGCACACTGTTTTTAATTGTCTTATTCATCCCTTCCTCCATTCTGATGCTTGCCTTATGGATGCTGTAATCTTAGACTCTGAATATAAGGAGCCCATGGCTGCTGTCACGGACTGGTGTTGAGTACCTGCAGCTTTTCCAGGTACAAGGTGCAAGGAAAAATAAAGTAGTGATCTGGAAAAATTTGCGTGCCCAAGGACTTTGTGGAACAGAAATATCATACTAGTCCTAATTCATGTTCATCTGTTTTCCATCTATGTGAGAAATAACTATTTGGATTGATGGAAAATACAAAACTACAGTGATGCAATTACAAGCAATATTAATTTTTAAATATGTAAAAAATAGTTCTTATAAGCAGAGTACTCTTATAATGGAACCTAAAATACATAAAATTGGCTGATTGGGAGTGACAGAGTAGTGGATGGCAAGGACTCAGATATTGCAGACTGAGAAACTGATGGCCTTTGTTATACAGTAGCAAAGGATTTGATTAAATTGTTACTTGTCCTTGGAAAGGAGACCATGAGCTAGTCAGCTGTGATATCAGAGTAAATCACAGGAAAAACCCAGCATGTATATGTGACTTTACTACTTCTTGCCACTTTTAGCAAAGCCCTACATGTAAGATATGAACTCTGGCTCAACCTCGCTGGCCTGCAAAGAGAGATAGAATTGCATAAAGTCTCTGCATCTGGATTAAGATTTGAGTTAACTGAGAATCCAATTATTTGAATCCTTACCTCACTGTAAAGGTCAATTTCTTTGTTAACCAAAAATTTAAGTTTATATGGAGTACCAGGAAAAAATATCTTGAACAGAAAATAAGATGCTGTGTCTCCACACAAGATTTTCAAGCACCAACTGTTAAAAATTATTTGCTCAACAACGTACGTCATTGTAGAGATCAAATTAAGGATATTGCCTTATCATTTAAATCCATAGTTACACATGGTATAATAGTCATTAGAGCTGCTCACCTTAGATGCACATAGTAGGATTGCACTTTTCCATCCTTTGTGAAGTTAAGTGTCAGACACAATGACTTGCTTAAGATTTTCAAGCATCAACTGTTAAGAATCGTTTGCTCGACAAAGTACATCACTTGCAGAGATCAAATTAAGTAAATTCCCTTATCATTTAAACCCGTAGCTACACATGGTACAATAGTCATTAGAGCTGTTCACCTTAGATGCACATAGTAGGATTGCACTTCTCCATCCTTTGTGAAGGTAAGTAACAGACACAGTGACCTGATTAAGTGAATAAAATGTGAGTAGATTAACATATTTAATGACAATGTCATTAAAATGAGTCAGTGGTTTGGTATAGTCTTTTTCTTTTTCTGTCATGATACTAGAAACATGTGTTATAAAGGAACTATGCCAGCCAAGGTCCCTAAAAGACTACTGTGATAAGAGCTTCTTGCCAAATCTTTGTTTTTCTTAGATGCTGTACTTTTAGGGTTGTATGCTTTTATCTTTTGCTGACTGAGAGTGACACTTTAAACAGAAATTACATTAAATTGAAGGGATGAAGGGGAAATGGGCAAAGCCCAGATGGTTGGCAAATCGAAGACTAGAATAATTTAGCTTAAAAACTATATACTTGTAGATGGGAAGAAATGTTCTCCTTACCCTCTATCCTGCTCCCAACCTCAAATTGCCTTTGCAAAAATTGTAACAGTAAGAAAAGTATGACAGTAAAATAAATCTGATCTAATCAATGCCATCCAGCTTGCTTCTAACCTCCAAGCTGTCCTTGTTCATTCCTGGGAATAGGCCAAACTAATTTGGGGTAGAATTTGGTATATTAGTCATTTCTTGCAATGCAATAAAGAAATATCTAAGACTAGGTAATATATAAGGAAAATAAGTTTTGTTGGTTCAGTGTTCTGCAGGCTGTACAGGAAGCATGATTCTGGCATCTCCTCAGCTTCTAAGAAGGCCTCAGAAAACTTTCAGTCATGGCAGAAGATGAAGGGGAAGTATGCACCTCTTACATGGCCAGAGCAGGAGCAAGGGTGGGGTAGAGGTGCTAACACTTGTAAACAACTAGATTTCATGGTAACTCACTCAATATCAAGAGAACACCATTGAGGGCAAAGTGCTAAATCATTCATGAAAAACTGCCTCTGTCATCTAATCACCTCATACCAGGCCCCACATCAAACATTTGGGATTACAATTGAACATGAGATTTGGGTAGGGACAAAGATTCAAACTATAGTATTCTGCCCATGGCGCCTCCATATCTCTTGTTATTCTCACATTTCAAAATACAATTATGCCTTCCCAATAGTCCCCCAGAGTCTTAACTAATTCAAGCATTTAAAAATAAAAAAAAAAGTCCAAAATCTAATCTGAAATAAGGCTAGTTCCTTCTGCCTATGAGCCTGTAAAATAAAAAAACAAGTTAGTTACCTTCAAGCACAACAAATTAGATTCCAAAATGCAATGGGGGTACAAGCAATGGGCAAATATTCCCATTCCAAAAGAAAGAAATCAGCCAAAAAACAAAAGTGCTACAGGCCCCATGAAATTCCAAAACATAGCAGGGAAGTAATTAAATCCTAAAGCTACAAAATCATATTTTTTGATTCCATGTCCCAAATGCAGGGTCCACTGGTGTGAGGAATAGGCTCCCAAGGACTTAGGCATCTCTGCTGCTGTTTTTTCTGCAGAGTTCAGACCCCATGGCTGCTCTCATGGGCTGTTGTTGAGTGCCTGCTGCTTTTCTAAGTGCAAGGTGCAAACTGTTAGTGGATCTACAATTTTGGGATCTGGAGGATGGTGACACTCTCCTCACAGTTCCACTAGGTGGTGCCCCACTGGGGACTCTGCGGGGGCTTCAAATCCATATTTACTTTCCTCATTGCCCTAGTAGGGACTAAGAGGGCTCCTCCCCTGAAGAAGGCTTCTGCCTGGACAGTCAGGCTTTCTCACACATCTTCTGAAATCTAAGCAAAGGTTCCCAAGCCTCAACTCTGGTACTGTGCACACCTGAAGGATTAACACCATGTGGAAGCTGCCAAGGATTAACACCCTCTGAAGCATCAGCCTAAGCTCTACCTGGGTGCCTTTGTGTCACAGCTGGTGCTGGAATAGCCAAGATGCAGGGAGCAGTATCTTGAGGCTGTGCAGGGTAGCAGGGACCTGGGCCTGGCCCATGAAATTATTCTTCTCTCCTAGGTCTCTGAGCCTGCGATAGAAGGGGGCTACTGCAAAGGTATCTCAAATATCTGGGAGACATTTTTCCTATTGTCTTGGATATTAACACTTGACTCTTTTTCTCCCTTCCAGAGGAGGCTAAGCATCAGTTAACTGTTAAAGGATGAGTATGAGCTCCCAAGTAAATCATGGAGAGAAACATATTACTGGAAATGAAAAATAGCGCATACAACAAACTATGGCAAGGAGAAAAAAAAACCTGGTTCATTTAAGAAACTACAGAAAATTTACAATGATTCCATGATGGGGAATATTTTTGAGGAATTATGAATGTTGAGCCTAGAGAGGATCCATATCAGTAGAATCCATGCTGAGAAACCACCACCATGATCCAAGAACCTCCCACCAGTCCCACTTTCAATACTGGAGATTACAATTGAACATGAGACTTGGGTGGGGACACAGATTCAATCTATATTACTTATAGTTTAACTTTGAACAAAAATAACAGTCCTTTCCTGAAACAAACCTCCTTCTTGTCTGAGGACCAATCTGCTTTTGTAGACTAACAAATTAGCCACAAGATTATGTATTATGGTTTAGGAGTCATGTGGTGGAGTCCACAAGATTCTGAACATCCTCAAATTGCTCCTGTGGATAACATTATTCATAAAAACTAACCTCAGTGCTCAAGACACTTTGCAGAACCTGCATTCTGATGCACCAGTTGACACCACCAAGATGGGTAATCTGGCTCAACCAGTTCTGTGACCCCACCCAGGAACCAATGACAGCAGAAAAAAATCCACTTCAACTCCCTATGACTTCATCTCTGACCCAACCAATCAGCACTCCCCACTTCCCAACCCCAAATTTTCAGGGAGATTGTTTCACATATTAATAAAAGTAGTCTCCTGTATAGCTGGCTCTGTATGAATTAAATTCCTTCTCTATTGCAGTTCCCATCTTGCTAAAACAGTTCTGTCTGAGCAGCAGGCAGAAAACCTATTGGGTGACTACAAATTCCTAAATACAATTCAGCTAAAGTTAGCAGTTAAAACATGGTTAAGAATAGAAAAATATCTATGGCTTCCATACAAACATTGATTGTTGATCTTGCCTTTGAGTATTGGCTGGAGTTCTGTTGACTTAGTTTGAACTTGATTCTAGAACACAGGTTCAAATCAGGTCAACTCCATGAGTCTCTCATATCTTAGCCTTTCAGCCAAGGAGCATACCTTTTCATGGAGAAAAGCAAGAACACTAGAAAAAGACCTAACATTGAGTGAATGTCAGACCTCAGGATGTAAACCAAAAATATAATTCTAAGCCCCAAGTTGAATGGTAGACTTTTCCCTCAGCCAAAGGCATTCCAAAGTTAACTTAAAAAACTAGCTCAGGCCATGATGGGGAGTGGGAGTCAAATATGACTTTTTATACCCTCCTTCCTTTGGAATTTAGGCACAGCTGAGCAGCTTTACCATTAATATAGAGATCTTAAGACTGATTAAATAGACCTCTTGTAGCAATAAGTCACCAAATTTCAGGCTGACTCTAGTATAGCATCACATAACAGATAGCAGGCCCTGAAAGAAATTGAAGTATTTTACCTCAAAATATATCTTAATGACATATTTTGAAATAGCCCTACAAAGCTGTCTCTTGTGGGGAAAGTCTATGTTCTATAAGTAATTGATCCCCTATATCCTTTCCAGGTCTTTTTCCTGATCCAAGAGAGAATTAACTAACAATCTGGTACATTTTTAGGTTTGCTTAGACTTCTAAAGCCTGCTACCTGGAGTCTTCATCTGCATGATAAAACCTTGGTCTCCGCAACCCCTAATCTTAGCCCAGAAATTTCTTTCTATTGATTCCATGTCTTTAGATAATAACTTATACAATCAACTGCTAATCAGAAAATCTTTGAATCCACCTATGACCTGGAAGTCCCCACTTCTGTTTTTCCCACTTTTCTGGACCAAACTAAACGTGTATCTTACACATATTGATTGTTGTCTTATTGTAACAGTAGGTAGCTAGATGGGCATGACCAGGGCAGGAGAGGGTTCTTCTCACCCCCTCACCAGGAATGTCAGGTGATCATCAGATGATGGTCAGGTGGTTGTTAACTGTCTCTCTAAAATAATAATTGGTTGTAGCTAGTGCCAGGGAGGGGCCGTCTCCCAATTAATAGAAAAATACTTCAAACTGGTGATCAGAAGATTCCTGATAAGATCTCAGGAGTTGGGCGAGTGGGCTCGAGCATGCACACTAAGAAGCAACATGGTGGAATTTAACTGGTATATGACCTTCTAGGGACATTTCACTGGTAAGGGAAGAAGACTTCAAACAAGCATGCAGACAACTCCAGTAAACACACTGCACATGCTCACCTCCTAAGTGCTAGCAGGCCACTGCACATGCAGACAGCCCACCCCAAGGGAAGAATCAGGAAAGAAGGAATGCATAACCCTGAAAAGGAATGCATAACCCTGAAATACGCCAACCTATAAAACCATAAGTCAGAGGTCAAACATGCACTTGATCTCTCAAGTTGCCCTCTTCCAAGTATAATTTCCTTCCTTTCATTTCTGTTCTAAAGCTTTTTAATAAACTTTCACTCCTGCTCTAAAACTTGCCCCATCTCTCCTACTGCCTCATGACCATCAGTTAAAGTCTTTCTTCTGAGGAGGCAAGAATTGAGGTTGCTGCAGACCTGTACAGATTCACCACTGGTAACATGATGTCTCCCTAAAATGTGTGAAACCACTCTATAGCCCAACCACCTTGGGCAAATGTTCTCAGGATCTCCCGAGGTAGTGTCACAGGCCATTGCTCATTTATATTTGGCTCAGAATAAATCTCCAAATATTTTACAGAATTTTACTGTTTTCATTACCAGAATCAACTCTCATTTGCTAACATCCCACCAAATAAGTCACATGCCCACCACCAGCCCATCAATGGGGAGGGAAAATGTATTCTTTCCACAGAGGTCAGGGAGAGAACTAATGAAGGACCCTAGTTGTATCTTTCTGTTTTCTTCAAGGAAATAAATTCAAGTTCATGAAAAGCTTTGCTGAGGCCTCTCAGATTTGGATGCTGAGTTCCAATATTTTCATCTCACATCCCGCAGTACATAGATAAATTACCTGATCCATAGAAAAATTAGACTGTTGAGGGCTTAGGGGTTTGCTCATTACAGAAGTGAAAGACTTCAAAATTCTTTCCCTTCAGATACCAAGGAAGACAGGGGCATTTTTTATGCTTTCTGTGTCTGAGGCCTGGATGATACAGGGCAACAACAGGGATGCTGCTGCTGAAAGAATTAACCACCCACACCTCCTAAACTCTAACAGTCTGCTTTAGATTTACATTCCTTACTGCTGCTTCGTCTTTTTTTTACAAATGCTAATGAAGTCCCTTAAGGAGGCTGGAAGGCAATTGTTGGCATAATACAGGTAAACTTCTTTGTAATGTCTCAGTAAACAGAAACTAGATCTTCAGATTTACATACTCAATACTTGAATTGAAAGCAAAGTCTTGGCCACTGATTCTCTGCAGCCCACTGTTTCAGCAAATCTTTCCTGTTACCTCATTTATTTGCTGTGAGAATTCCAGCAAATGTAATCTCTCTTCATTTCATTTACTGTTGCTCTTGGAATTGATACCCGAGCTGTGTTTCTGTGCCTGCTCTTCCCTTTATCTCTAATCAAACTGTTTATTTCTTAAAAGCCAGAAGCTTCCACCAAAAGCGAAGCAACCATGTCTAAGCATCCAAAAAATTGTATGTTTTTGTGCTGTAAAATTCATGAGTGTCTAATAAAAGCTGAAGGACTTTCACTTCTAAAAGTTCTATTAAGTTAAAGTTTCAATCTTATGTTTTCTATTAAAGTATAATAATACTGAGCCACACTAATTCTAATTGCAGTGAAGTCTTTAGTTACAAGAACTCAAACCACCCATAACTTGGTTAATTAAAATTTAGACTAAACTTATACCTCAAACAATGTATGCAAGTGATAAGACTTGTCTCAAATTTTTTTTGAAACGTCAAATTGCAGTGCGAACCTTAGGATCAGAACAGATTTTAATTATATTCTAGTTAGCTCCAGGTATCTATGAGTTTAAATGATTCAGCTCTGTACAATATTGTTAAGGCAGAGTCCTTATACCATTGCATTCCTAATAATATATACAGTCATGCTCACTTAATGATGAAGATACATTGTGAGAAGTGCATTCTTAGGTGATTTTGTCCTTGTGGGAACATCACAGGGTATGCTTACACAAACCTAGGTGGTATAGCCTATTACACACCTAGACTATATGCTATAGGCGATTGCTCCTAGACTGGAAATTTATACAGCATGTTACTAGACTGAATATTAGAGGCAATTGTAACACAATGATAGGTATTTGTGTATCTAAATATAGAAAAGGTATAGTAAAATACAGTATAAGAGATTTAAAAATGGTACACCTATATAAGGGCCCTTACCATTGAAAACCAAAAATAAAATTCTAAGCCCCACAGCAGACTGATGGACCCTTTCCTTGGCCAAGGGAATTCCAAAGTTAATCTGAAAAAGTAGTCCAGGCCATGATGGGGAGTGGGAGTTAGATATGCCTCATTATATTTTCCTGCCTTTGAAATTCAGCACAGCTGACCAGCATTAACATTAACACAGAGACCTTAAGACCAACAGAAAAGACTCCTTAAGACAGATAAGAGACATCCCCTTCTATTGATTCTATCTGCATAATGTGCACCTTGTAGAGCCCCTTATCTTAATCCAGGTATTCCCTTCTATTGATGCTAGGTCTTCAGACAATAACTTTACTCTTTCAGCTAATTGCCCATTAGAAAATTATTGTCTCCACCTATAACCTGGAAGCCCCCATTCTGAGTTGTCCAGCCTTTCCAGACCAAACCACTGTACATCTTACAGGTATTAATTAATGTCTTATGTCTCCCTAAAACGTATAAAACCAAACTGTAGTGCAACCACCTTGGGAACAAGTTCTCAGGATCTTCTGGAGCTGTGTCACAGGCTACTGATACACATATTTGGCTCAGAATAAATCTCTAAATATTTTACAGAGTTTGACTCTTTTCACTGACACCATGATTGGGAGTTACAGGACTGGAGGCTGCTCTTGTAGAATACAGTATATTCCTCTTCAAAACCTTTAGCCTGTTAACTTCAAAATTCAAGAGGGGGAAAATTGTTAAGTAAAACTGTGCTATAGCTGGCCTAGAGTTAAAACCTGAGCAACGCCATTTTATAAAAGACAAAGCTATGTTTTAAAATAAGTTGCAACAGCTGCCCCACTCTCCTCACAATAACTGCTGGCCTTTGGCTTCTGTACATAAAACTGCTAGTTTGCTCTGCAAACTAGCTAAAGCTATCTACCTTTCTTATCAGTAACAGCCAGAAT
>PVKV010005214.1:0-36284 GCA_004027835.1 Alouatta palliata
AAAAAAAAAAAAAAAAAAAAAAAAAGACGCTATCTCAGCTCACTGCAACCTCCGCCTCCCGGGTTCAAACAATTCTCCTGCCTCAGCCTCCCAAGTAGCTGGGATTACAGGAGCTCACCACCACGCCCGGCTAATTTTTCTATTTTTAGTAGAGATGGCATTTCACCATGTTGGCTGGGCTTGTCTCGAACTCCTGACCTTGAATGATCTGCCCACCTCAGCCTCCCAAAGTTCTGGGATTACAAGCATAAGCCACCATGCCTGGCCAATTTTAAACTTTTGTTTGTAGAGACAGATTCTTGCTCTGTTGCCCAGGCTGGTCTCTAACTTCTGGCTTCAAGGGATCCTTCAAGGGATACTTCTGCCACATTCTATTTCTTTAGAAGCAAATTACAAGTCCAGCTGACACTCAAGGAAGAAGAATTGAACTCTGCTTTTTCAAAGCAGGATTGTCAAAGGATTTGTGGATGTATTTTCAAGACACCACATAATCCATTTGACGAGATTCTGATTATAGAAGCTTTGCAGAGTTTATGTAGACTGTCAGGAACTGAGAAGGTTCTAATATTTCACCCTATTTGTAAGGTTCCAAGCTAGCCTGTTCCAGTTTCATGAATGCTAACAGAAGACATGAGTACTCTGGGTCAGAGACCAAACGGACTTAGGACTCAAGCAAAGCAGTAGGCAGAGTATTAGCAATTTTGGTTCTCCTACTCCCCAACCCCACTTGGTGACTCAAGGAGGGTCTGGTGACATTTGCACACGCAGTGGATTGAATTTCAGGAGGTGAACCTGAACTTGGGGGATGGGAGGCTGCCTTTCACTAGAAGCAGAAGGCATACCTGCTCTTTTCTTTGAGGATCACACTGTGTCTGTCTTCCAAAGCTGTTCACTGTTTAAACATCTTTGACAAGATACTCCAGGGCAAAGACTCTCATTGCCTGTACTAAGAAGATGTGCAGAAATGTGAGACTCATGGAGGATCCTCTACAGAGCTTATGATAAGGGTGATTGCATTAGTGTTCCCAGAGAAATAAACCGATAGCAGAGAGATAGGTGGATAGTCTAAGGAATTCGCTCATGGGACTGTGGGAGCTTGGTGAGTCCAAAATCAGATGGGGGTGGTAAGCAGGCTGCAGACTCAGGAAACAGCTGCAGTTAGAGTCTAAAGAGAGTTTGGTGCAGAACCAGAAAGGGCTGGCGTTGCAGATGAAGTTTGAAGGCTGTTTGCTGCCTCATTCTTTCTTGCTTGCAGGGAGGTCAGCTTTTTGTGCTCTTCAGGCTTCAACACACTGGGTGGGGCTCATCTACATCAGGGAAATCTCATCCAAAAATACCTTCACAGAAATATCCAGAATAATGTTTGACCACGTATCTGGGCACCATGGCACAGCCAAGTTGACACATAAAATTAACGATCACAGTAGTAGTACGATTGCTTTCTTTAGTTGCAAGAGCTGAAAATTAAAAAAATTAAAAAAAATTAAAAAGGCATTTGGCTGAGGGACACTGAAGTGCAGCCTATATTTATTATGAAGTAATGTGTTCAGCCATGAGCGTTTATGTTTGAAGAAATTTCTAAATAAAAGAACACAATTTTTCTTAATTCAGATTCCCATTTGGTAATTTAAAAATGTATATTAGTGGCCAGAGGCAGTGGCTCACATCTGTAATTCCAGCCCTTTTGGAGGCTGAGGCAGGTGGATCATATGAGGTCAGGAGTTTGAGACCAGCCTGGCCAACACAGTGAAACCCATCTCTACTAAAAATACAAAAATTAGCCAGCCATAGTGTTAGGCACCTGTGATCCCAGCTACTTGGGAGGCTAAGACAGGAGAATTGCTTGAACCTGGGAGGGGGAGGTTGCAGTGAGCTGAGATTGCACCACTGCACTCCAGCCTGGGTGACAGAGTGAGACTCCATGTCAAAAAAAGAAAACAAAAATACATACTAGCATGGTCAACACTAATCAAACAGATTCCAAGAATTATAGACTTGGAGGAGACCCCAGAGGTGATGTAATTCATCAACATCATGTTACAACTTTCTAAATATTGTGCAAATAGTTACCTGTCAAGCAGGGACTTCAAACCTGAGGCTCAGACTGTACTCTATCCAAGAGCTTTGGAACTGTGGCTCACGGAATCCCAGGTTCAACAAGATTCCTTGGGGGCCTCCAGGAGGATGGGTGTGGGCAGGGCCTCAAATCAGTGTTCGCTAGAGGGCTTCATTTCAATCTGAATTGTATATTGGAATACTGTGTAAGGTTCCATTTGAAAAGGGATTATTTTGCTTAAAGCAAGCTTGCAAATCACTCTCATTTGTGATGAATATTTTTATTGCCAGTGATGCATGTTACTATGTTTAAATTACATTTGAGAACCGAAGTTCAAAAAACAACCTTAGTTCAGAATTTTCAAGTTTGAATGTTAATAATTTGAACCAATTTGAGTTTATAAACTCAAGAAAAATATTAACTCATCAATTTAGTAGTGTGTAAATCATTCTATTGCATATTTATGTTATCCTTAAAAATCATGACAATAAATTCAATCGGATAATTAAAACTGTTTTTTATAAAAAGCAGTACATATTCATTAAGAAATATTGGAAAATACAGAATAACAGAAAAAATATACCAAATATACTGACTACCTAAACATATCTTTATCAATATTTTTATGTATCACCTCATAGCATTTTTTTTTAGGCAGATGTCTGTTTCTCTATATAGTAGTCAATAAACTGTACATACGCACAATTCCATGTGACCATTTGCACTTATCATAAACTCAAGGCCTTCTCTATGTCATGGAACGGCCTTGGAAGATACAGTATTGAATGACCACGTAAGCTTCCGCAGAGTGGTTATACCAGTTTCTAACTAACAATCTCTTTTCTGTTTTCAGTTTTATTTTACTGATAAAAAGCCAAGCTGGAATGGTATTCCAGGGACCACATTGTGTCCCCAGCCCCTGCCAAAGTCCTATGTTGAATCTCTAACTTCTGCTGCAGTTGTATTTGGAGTAAGAAAGGAATTAAAGTAAGATGAGGGCCTAAGGGCAGGGCCCTGAGGCAAGGGGATTAGTGTCCCTATAAGAAGAGACACCAGAGTGAGCTTCCCTCCATCCCTCTCCTTCTCTCTCTGCCCCCACGCCCACCTGTCATACAAGGACACAGCAAGAAGAAGATGGCATCTACCAGCCAGGAAGACAGCCCTCACCAGAAAGTCCACTTTGAGCTTGGACTGGCCGCCTCCAGACTGTGCCACGGACTTGTGTTGCTGGAGCAGCCAGGAGCTCTGCAGGTGACTCTCTGAATGAGGTTCGGTCGCGTATTTGCTATGGCCGCAGGAGCTGCCCAAGACAATCTCCTTGTGGATAAAGATGGTCTCCTGTTTCTCCCATCCCTCCCTCTCTTCTGTTCATGCATGTGCTTCCTGGTCCCCACAGACTTCACTTAAAAACCCAAGATCAATGATAAAGTAATTTGGAAATTCAATATGGAGATGGCAGAGCAGGAAGCCAAGCACGTGGGTCCCTGACTGTGGGCTACCTCACAGGCTGCTCGCCCGGGGAACCCACCCTGACTCTGGACGGCTTCTGGGTTCTTTCCTGAGCTGAGCACCGGAGACTTGCTCAGCCTTGTTGCCTGCCAACAACTGCCCTGGGCACCTTGTTCGGTGTGCCTTGATATGTAATGGAGAGACCCTTAGCTCTACATTAAACAGGGTCCAAAAGGCCTCTGGCCAGGAACGCTTGCTTAGTGCTTCTTTTATTTTTCACTATTTACTGAAAAGTAACCAGAGAATCGCAGAAATAGAAATAGAAAGCTGAAAGGGATTTCCTTTCCAGAGGATTTCAAGGTTGTTTTCAATTTTTGCAAGCAATGGAGCCAATGCTTTAAAGCAAGCATTTGAAGGAGTTTAGGTGAGGCGAGCAGAGCTGTTCTCGTGAGGGACGGAGGCAGCCTCCCTAGAGCGACCCCCCCAGGGGGCCCCCACACCTGAAACAGAATTTGAAGACTAAGGATCTCATTCAACATGTTTATTTATTTCCCTCTTAGCGGATCTTAAAAAAATGACAAAATTCCAAATTTAAATAAGAAAAAAGCATTATTCTAGAGTTTTTAAAGCACCCTGATACATAGTCCTTATTAACATGAAGCATTCACTTACCAAAATCTTTTAAGAATCCGGGAACTAACTAACAATCTAGAAGTAAGCATGGCTCTCGGCTCCAAAAGGGCAGCTCTCTCTGTCTCTGTGTGACTTCATTAATGGCGGGGACATGAGGGTGCAAGATGAGAGGGTGGCTCTGGAGTGTGCAGGTGAGGTCGGCCCTACACCTGCTCTCCTGTGCTGTGGGGTCCATGCTACGTCCGTCCCTTCCTCCGCTTTGCTTCACCTGATGTATGTTTGTCACCTTTTCTTGCCTTTTCAAATGAGATGAGATCAGTTTCCACATAACTGAGGCAGCTCATGTAATTATTACCAGGGACTTGACATTATATTGCGTTCTGTTGACTTCTCGTGTATTCCATTCCTTTAACAGTGTCATCCCTTCCTTCCACCAAGTGTGATTCTCTCCTAGGTGTGCAGCAGTCTGGTCGATATCAGGAGATGCAAAGGGTAGACACAGCTGTTCCCTTCCAGCGGGAAACAATGGAGCCGAAGATCGAAATTACAACTCAATAAATGTTTGTGTGTCTTTTAATAATAATTTCAGAAGGTGGCAACATTAAAAGAAAAAACTCTCTTTTAACAGCCCCATTTAAAACTGTGTTTGGTAAATACGATGGATAGGTCTTTAAAAAAAAACTGCTTTAGAACTTCAAAACATAATTGAGTTAAACACATGTTTTCTGCAAATTTTTTTCATGTTAACATTTTAAGAAAAAGTAAGTTGGCCTTTAAAATGCTATCATAGTGAAGTTGAGTCATATGAAACTGTTCAATAAATGTTCTTTTTAAGTATAAATCAGTTATGATTTGGACAGTTAAGAAGAAGACAGAAACTCACAGAAGACAGAAGACACAATGAAGGTTTTGAAAACTTAGCTTCAAAGTTCTATCATAAGATTAACACAAATACATCACAGTGGTTTCTTTCTTACAAGAAAATATAAAATTTTTCTCCCTGCAGGTCCTCATTCTTTATTCTTTTTTCTTAGAATTCATATGCTAAGTTTACTAGGTTCTTCTTTTCAGTATCTTTATTTACAACGCTTTACAACGCTGTCACTGTTTCCATAGATACACTGAAAGTCAGTTTCCATAGCAACACTCTTGCTTTCCTAAACAAACAGTATCATAGTGTTAATCTTGTTTCAGTGTTATTGTACTATGTTATTAGACACAGAATTTAAAAAAAAACTTAAGCGGGGTTTGAAACTACGTGGGTTGGCTTTATTGCTTTATGCTTTAGATATTAAATTTCAATTTCATATTAAGTATATATCCATTTGAAAAATAGCGGGGATTTTGCAAAGTAAACATGATACCAGTTTTCACAAGTTATAAAACACTGTAATTTAATAAGCGGATATTCCAATACACAGACAGACGAAGGCACAGTTTCACTGTCTTCAGATTCAAATGAATGCTTTTCTGCTGGCTGGATGATTTAGCCTCCCCAAATCTCCGCAGTCGTTTATAAACTACCCACAGTGATCATTCCTTTTGCCATTTTTTGCATTTTAAGTCATTTCTACCAGTCTTGCCTTTTATTTCCTAGCCCCGAAGGAACAGCTCTGAAATAGACTTTAAGGAATCTTTACTACTTCCTTTTTTGCCTGAACTGAAACAAAAGAGAAACGCAACTTTAGTAGATTTCTGGTTTTTATTTTTATTTTTTTGCCTTTAAATTTGTTTATCATTATTTTTATTTTATTTTATTATTTTTTATTTCTTATTGAGTCAGAGTTTCATTCTTGTTGCCCAGGCTAGAGTGCAGTGGCACAACCTCGGCTCACTGTAACCTCCACCTCCTGGGTTCAAGTGAGGCTACTGCCTCAGCCTCCCGCGTGGCTGGGACTACAGGCATGCACCACCATACCTGGCTAATTTTTGTGTTTTTAGTAGAGACGGTGTTTTTCCATTTTGGCCAGGCTGTTCTTGAACTCCTGACCCCAGGTGATCGGCCCGCCTCAGCCTTCCAACATGCTAGAATTACAGGTGTGAGCCACTGCACCCGGCCTACAATTATCTTTAATTTCTTCTCTGAGAAGCAAATCCTGTAGACTCCTTCAGAAACAGAACTGAACATTACCTCCAGCTCACAACTTCTGTCTGGTAAAACAGTTTTGTGTAATTGACTACATTTGACTCCCACAGTGAGTGCTAGCTCACATAGGGAAAGGAGGGAAGCAGTGCCCGTCACAGAGGAAATGAGGACACTGCTTTTATTTGAGGGAGGGAAGGGGAGCTCTGCACAATCTCACGACATTGCGGTAAAGCAAGACATTTGGAGAGGATGTACTCTGCTCTGCACACCTGCTTCCTTGCACTCTGACTCATTTAACAAGCCATGTCAGAAGCCTGCTTTTCACTTTCCTTTTGAATATGTCTTTTTTAAAGGACAAATTTATTAATACGTTGGATTTCCCTCCTACCTTTGGCACTAAAAGGGATTGGTATGCAAATACAATATAATAGTTTGCAAATGTAAAAGAAAATGCACTGCTTTGGGGGAATGGTCAACAGTGAACTAAAGCTGGTGTCAAATGTAAACCCAGGACCACTTAGAGTGTGGGTTTCAGGCAGTCAGACAGGTACGTGTGAACCTCAACTCAGGCATTTAGTAGCTGTGTGTATTGGGGCACTGACTCGACTCCTCTGAGCCTCGATTTCCTGGTCTGTAACATAAGGAAAATACCACCTACTGTGCCGAGTTGTTGAAAAATCAGAGATGTTATAAGTCACCTGCATTATAAAATTTGAAGTGATGTAATTTTTCATCATTTCTGATTTATCCCATGCCTGAAAGAATAGAGTGTGCCACATTTGATCATGGAGCACTTCCATTTTGCTACATTTGTGGTTACATTTTATCGACGTAGATGGCCATTGTTACATGTTATTGTTTTCCTTCTTTACCAGTTGGATCTGGAGGGTGAGAAAGCTCCGAATCTCTCTGTATCTCTGTAAGAAGGTGCATCCAGGAAGTGCACCACCCCGTCAGGGAGCCCTTCCACCCCGTCAGGGAGCTCCTCCAGCTTCTGCCCGTCACCTTTCCACCTACTGACCTGATTTCTGGTGGAGGTAGTGTTTTCCATTCAAAGACGAAAACTCCTGAGAGCTTCCATCAGTGTGGTTCCCTGAATAGTCAGCTGACTTGTAAATGGAAAGCCCTAGAGAAAAAACAAGTCTTTCTCTGATCCCAATCCTGGCAGTATCACCTACACCAGTGTTTCCAACCTTTAATGCACACAGAGATTACCCACCGGTCACGTTGAAAGGCAGATTTTGGCTCAGCAGGACGGGTGGGGTCTGAGTCTCTGTCTGGCAGATGAAATCTCAGGGGATGGCCAAGTGGCTGGTCTAGGAGTCTCACTTCCAATGGGAAACTCCCTGAAACACAGATTTTTCTCAAATTGATTCAAGCCCTAACTAGATGCCACCACCCAAAATAGTGGATCCCTAGATGACTTTAGCCTGGGAATATTTGGGGTTTTTTCCTTCTAGTACAAGATCCAGATTATCCAGTCCTTTTTTTTCTTTAGATGGAGTCTCACTCTGTCACCCACAGAGTGCAGTGACATAATTTCAGCTCACTGAAACCTCAGCTTCCTGGATTTAAGTGATTCTCCTGCCTCAGCCTCTGAGTAGCTAGGATTACAGGTGCCTACCACCGTGGATGACTAATTATTGTATTTTTAGTACAGATGGCGTTTCACCATATTGGCTAGGCTGGTCTCAGATTCCTGAGCTCAGGTGATCCTCGAGCCTCAGCTTCCCAAAGTCTGGGATTACGGGTGTGAGCCACCATGCTGGGCTGGTAATCTTAATTGAATTTGGCTTCCTTGTAAAATGAAGAGATTGAGATGACTGGAATCTGCTAGATCCTTTTCAGTGGTCAAATGCAGCATACTTTCTTCTTACAGAGGTGGGACAAACCAGGAAAGACGCAAAATTGCATCGATTCACATTGTCATTTCCAAATTCAGTTCAGCTCATTGAAATCTTCTCAGAGCCTTAGGATCAATATGATTCATAGTGTTAGGAAAAATACATAACAGAATTACAGTTGATTGTCAGAAACAGGTTAATGCTCTAATCAGGAAGTCAGCGACTGACCTGTAAAGCAGTTTAGAAGCTGCCTGTGCCATATTAACTCCCGGAATTTACCATGTAATTAAGGCTTCAGAATTCTCAAAGACAGTGTGGTCTCACTTCCTTTTGTTCTGTTATCCTGTAACAAATGCAGTTGTTTTCTGAAACAAAATTGCCTTCTGTTCTTCTGTTCTCCCTTACTCTAGAGCCTGATGGCACTTTACCACGAGTGTGTTGTAACAGCAGTGCTCCCTGTGTGGAGGTCTTCCAATGGCAACTAGCTCTTCTGAGATCATATTTTTGAGGAAGAATATATTTGAAAGTTCTAAAAAAAAAATTAGGGCTTTCTAGGGGATTTTGTCCCATGGGTTTTCCTTGTGTATCATCTCATTGTTAAGAGGATTGTAAAATATTCTAAGAATCAAGAGGTGGTAGTTTCTCACAAATACATGCCATCAAATAATTGCCTTCGCTTGCACTTGTATGTAGAATAACTTCACTCAATGGCATTGACTTCAGAATGAATCATGAGTCTACTTGACCTTCTCACAACTGAAAATAAAATGGTAACTAAGTCATTTTCCTTTCAAAAAGGAAGCAGCCAGTTTTCTAATGCTGGCTTGGTGGCCGTGAAAGATGCCCTCAGTGGTCAAAGAAAAACTCATATGAATGTGCCAAAAATGTGGATGAGTGTGTGAGTGGATGAACATAAGGCACTTAGAACACTATGTCACACGTGCCAAGTGTTTAGTGAATACTGGGTGTTGTCTTTCCTGACACTCCCGTCTGCATGCTTACAATAAGCCAGTCCGATGTTGCTTAATCGCTGCAGGCTGTATGCATGTGTTAAGATAGACACCCATATTTACACGTGAACATACATACATATATATATAATACCTATGTCTGCTTTTCAGGGGCACCTTTTTATAGGTGGCTGTTTCAGGTAGGTGTGAAAACAGTCTGGCAGAGTACGATAAAATGGAATAATCCAAGCGTTCTTTGAATGACTTAAAATTGAATGTCTAATTCAAACAGATTATAATTTTCAATGTTCTCTGTTCATAGCAGAATATCATATAGAGAGTTGGGATTTAGAAATAAACTGTCTTCTGCCGGGTGCGGTGGTGGCTCATGCCTGTAAACCCAGCACCTAGGGAGGCCGAGTCGGGCGGGTCATCTGAGGTTAGGAGTTGGAGACCAGTCTGGCCAACATGGTGAAACCCCTTTACTACTAAAAATACACAAATTAGCCAAGCATGGTGGTGCACATCTGTAATCCCAGCTACTTGGGAGGCTGAGGCAGGAGAATGTCTTGAACCCGGGAGGCGGAGGTAGCCATGAGCTGGGATCATGCCAACACAATGCAACCCAGGCGACAGGGCGAAACTCTTTCTCAAAAAATAGATAAATAAACTGTCTTCCAAATTAGAGTGCAGGAAATCTTAATGGAGAGAAAAAAAATCTTAGTGCCTTTGACACACACAAGCGAATGTACACTTGACCCTTGAACAAGGCCAGTTTGAATGAACTTCCTGGGTCCCCATTGCACAGGGATTTTTCTCAGCAAATTGCAGATCCAAAATATAGCATTGGAGGGAGGCAGAACTCACATCTATCAAGGGCTGGCTTTTTGTATATGCCTGCAGATTTAGGTACATGTGAGATTCCTGACCAATCCACCTCCTTTACCCAGGATGACTGTATATCTTTCTATGAGAAATGTGTGCATATTTTTCTCCCAGTCATAGTGATTAAATAATAATATTAGTAGCATCATTGTTAAAGTACTAAAACTAATATAGTGTTTTCATAAAACAAGGAAAAAGGGAACCCTAGTAAACAGTTGGTTGAGTGAGGCCAGTCTACATTTCAAATCACCCAAGCCTAACGCTCATTTGGATGGATACTTCTCACTTGTTGAGATTACTAAGCCATTATTTTGTGTTTGTTCTGTCTAAACACGAAGGGAAATGGAAAAGAAGCCCCTCTGCTCTTTTGTGGGTGCTTGGCTAGGGTTTAGTTATGCAAGATGAAGTTCAGAGTTATTTCCCTGCATGAAAATACTTCATGATAGGCACCAGGTGTGCTGGAGACTCACAGCAGCAGAAGAAAACCCAGAAAGACTCCAGAGAAAACAGCTGACCAGGGGCATCCCAGGATGATGACGGAGTTAGCAGACTGCAGTCAGAATCCCTGCTTTCTAATCCAGAATCAACCTGTTATGAGCTGTTTGACCTTGAGAAATTCCCTAACTTCTTTGTACCAGAGGCTATTTGTTCATCTCTGTCATGGAGGCAGCATATTTCCTATTCAAAAAGGCTATTGTTAGAGTAAACATAATAATACACTTGGAGTGACATCCTTAGGACTCAGTGGATGTCACTGATTATCAGGACATGAATACTATTTCCCATAACTGCCATAAGATCATTTACATGTCTTATGGTTTTATAAGTTGCTTCTCATTTTGCCAAGGTGGACCATTGTTTGATTCTGTGATCCTGGCAAGCATTTAGCCAGCAGAGAGCTGCCCAGTCATGTTAAGACGTCAACTTCCAGAGAGAGCTTAGGACTCAGAGTCAGGAACCCTCAGTTCAGAAAGGGCTGCTAAGTACAGGAATTTGAAGATAATGTCCAGATGGTGTGGATATTTAGTTCTTAATCTCTGCGTTTCACTATGCAAACAGAATTAATGTAGTAACCATTTAACCAATTGTGTTACTGCTGTAACAAAACATCACAGCCTAGACAGCTGAAACAGCAGACATTTATTTCTTCCAATTCCGGAGGCAGGAGGAACCTGCTGATTTGGTTTCCAGAGACGGCTCTTCTTCTGGCTTGCAGATAGCTGCCATTGCATGGTGTCCTCATATGGTGGAGAGAAAGCAAGCTCTCTTCTTCTTCTTTTTCTTTCTTTCTTTTTTTTTTTTTTTTTTTTGAGACGGAGTCTCATAGTGTTGCCCAGGCTGGAGTGCAATGGCACAATCTCGGCTCACTGCAACCTCCACCTCCCGGGTTCAGGTGATTCTCCTGTTTCAGCCTCCCGAGTAGCTGGGATTACAGGCATCTACCACCACATCTGGCTAATTTTTTGTATCTTTAGTAGAGACAAAAGTTTCATTATGTTGGCCAGGCTGGTCTTGAACTCCTGACCTTGTGATCCGCCCACCTTGGCCTCCCAAAGTGCTGGGATTACAGACATGAGCCACCACGCCCGGTCCTCCTGTCTCTTCTTACAAGGACATTTATTCTGTTGGATCAGAGTCGCACTCTTACAACCTAATTTAGCTTTAATTACTTCTGTAAAGACTCTGTATCCAAATACAGCCACACTGGGGTCAGGACTTCCACAGATGAATTTGGGGATGGGATGGACATTCCATCCATAGAATCAACTGTCATGTGCATTTATTTCATCAGTGTTCTGTAAGTCTGGAATGAGGCTGATAACATCTCTCTCCCTTTTTTCCCTTGAGCCTCATCCTCCATCAGCCCTTGTTCCTGTGTCACCTGCAGAGAGCTCGTTATAGTCTGGGATCCCTTGCTTTATGGCAGGGGCAAGGGGAATGGATATACTCCGAATGACTTTTCTGTCTATTCTTTTGTCTGATAACTTCTAAGGTCAAACATCTACACGGTCTTTCTATCATTTGCTATTAACCATATTTTGCATTTGTAATTCTTTGCAACAATTGATTTTGGTGAGGTTCTACCATCTTTGTTTTTCTTTCTATTTCTTCTCGGTTTTAAATATTCTGCTTGTTCTTTTTCCCCTGGAGATGCAACCACTCAAGGGGTTTCTTCCTGCCCACAACATGAAGAAAGACCACGGCACTGTAGTGAAGAAAAAGATTCAATAGACATGAGGATGGCCACGCCACGTGGGAGATGGAGTTTGTACTCAAATCATCTCCTTCAAAGGTCATAGGATAGGGGTTTTCCTTTTCCTTTTTCTGGTTTTTTTTTTTTTGAGATAGAGTCTCACCATGTCACCCAGGCTGGAGTGCATGGCATGATATTGGCTTGCTGCAACCGCCACCTTCTGGGTTCAAGCTATTCTCACGACTCAGCCTCCTGAGCAGCTAGCATTACAGGCGTGTGCCACCACACTGGGCTTTTCTTTTCTTTTCTTTTTTTTTTTTTTTTTTTTTTATTTTTAGTAGAGATAGGGTTTCCATGTTGTCCAGGCTGGTTTTAAACTCCCGACCTCAGGAACAAAGCAGAAACAAATGAAACAAAGCAGAAAGAGAGTTCAAGGTGGTAACCAGAGGACACAGCAGAGCCCTCGGTGTCTTCCACCTCCAAAATAAAACAGGATCCAGACTACAGGAAAGAAGGAGGAGGACAAAGTAGAACAGAAGAGGTTGAAGGCATGGGAAAGGGGGCAGAATGGAAACCACCAAACAAATACTGTTTCTGTGTAGAAAAGCAGGGAGTGGTATGTAGGGAACAGGTGGAGGAATTATGTTTAAAGAAATGTAAACAAAAAAAGGGAAAGTTGCAGTAATAAGTGGATATATAAAAGAAATCACAAGGAAACCAAGATCCTCTTAGTAACCATTATCATGTAAAATCCTTCACGTGGGCTGAGCACAGTGGCTCACACCTGTAATACCAGCACTTTGGGAGGCTGTGGCTGGTGGACCACTCGAGGTCAGGAGTTTGAGACCACCCTGGCCAACATGGTGAACTCCTGTCTCTACTAAAAATACAAAGATTAGCTGGGCGTGGTGCTGCGTGCCTGTAATCCCAGCTACTTAAGAAGCTGAAGCAGGAGAATTGCTTAAATCCAGGAGGGAGAGCCTGCAGTGAACGGTGATGATGCCACTGTACTCCAGCCTGGGCAACGGAGTGAGTCTGTCTCAAAAAAATAAAATAAATCCATCACACGGATACGAGGTTTCCATGTCAAGTGTCTAGAGACTCCTAGACTTAGAAACATGATATTGACAATTTCATCGAGAGATCCAAATGTAATTTGTGCAGCATTTAAAAAGAAAGATTTCTCCCACCACTTTGGGAGGCCGAGGCGGGCAGATCACAAGGTCAAGAGATCGAGACCATCCTGGCCAACATGGTGAAAGCCCATCTCTACTAAAAATACAAAAATTAGCTGAGTGTGGTGGCATGCGCCTTTAGTCCCAGCTACTCGAGAGGCTGAGGCAGGAGAATTGCTTGATCCCGGGAGGCGGAGGTTGCAGTGAGCCAGGATTGCGCCACTGCACTCCAGCCTGGCTCCTGGTGACAGAGCGAGACTCTGTCTCAAAAAAAAAAAAAAAAAAGATTTCTTACCATCTAGCTGTCCTCAACATTAGTGTGACCTAACTTTACTATCTTTATCAAACTAACATTTGTATACAATCTTTCTTAATCATTTGCCATTTAGCTTTTTAAGGGTAACCCCGTTTCTACCCCATGCAGACACAGAGCAGTATGTGAGTGACGTTGACTTTTGTAGTTCTGTTAAAGGAGGTTCCCAGGCCTGCAGGCGGGCCCTGATGGCCTCAGCAGCACAGCTGCTCCATTCCCTGGAAGGTCCTTGAGCTGGACCTTCCAGGCTGATGATCTATAGTCAGAAATAAGTCACTTTTATAGGATTCTAACACAGCTTGAAGTAAGCCTGACTCCAAAATGCTTCTCTCTTTGCTTGTCTGTGACCAGCATTACACAGATGAGAAATGAGATTCATTGACATGAGACTGTGTAGATGCTGGAGTTATACCTTCTACTTCTTTTTCTGCACTGAAATCTACCCACCAAAGCAGTCTCCCCCAGACGCATAGCCACGACAGCAAGCCTTATTCCCCAGGATGAGACGCTCACGCAGGTGTTCTCTGTGGTGCAGACAGGGCTGGCTTCAGACCCCTTGGGCAGGCTCCCAGGCAATCTGCAGTGCAATGACAGCGTCCATCTCCCCCTCTCCTGCAGAAGGCCAACTTACCATCTTTTTTTCTTTTTTTTTTTGAAAGAGAGTTTTGCTCTTGTCATCCCAGCTGGAGTGCAGTGGCATGATCTCGGCTCACTGCAACCTCCACCTCCTGGGTTCGAGCACTTCTCTTGCCTCAGCCTCCCAAGTAGCTGGGATGATTACAGGTACCTGCCACCGTGCTCGGCTGATTTTCTGTGTTTTTAGTAGACACGGGGTTTCACCATGTTGGGCAGGCTGGTCTTGAACTCCTGACCTCAGGTGATCTGCCTGCCTTGGCCTCCCGAAGTGCTGGTATTACAGGTGTGAGCTACTGGGCCTGGCTGATTGTTTTCTCATAATCAATGCTAACCTCCTTACCAATCTTCCTAGCCCGTAAACAAAGCTGCGCCCTTTAGTTAAAACACAGCTAAACTCCAATTAACATAAAAGAGTATTCTATTTGTTTAATTTAACATGAGGGAGCACTAATATAGCAAACACATCTGGTAGTCATACACCCAAGGTCTGGGGGCTCCTGGAATTTTCACCCCCACTGCAACAAGAGCAGAGCCCAATCTTTTCCAGGGGCTGACATTATGCATCACTCCTTCTTCATTATTTTTTTTTTCTTGTAAAGGAGGCTGTGTGAGCTCCACTTCAGCTGCACGGGAAGAAGGAAGAGATGCTGACTTGCTCTTCTGCAGCAGTAGAGGGGGAGATGAACGCAGTCCTCTGGCTGTGGATTGTCTGGGAGCCCCCCGCACAGATCTGAAGAGTGCTCCTTTCCACCAGAACTGTTTAGGTAGCTTGGGGTAGAGATGCAGGTGTGATCATTTTCATTATCTTCTACATACGTATCAACTCCTTTTTATTTTCTGAAATGTTTATGAATTTTATCTTTCATAGTTATCATCTTGTAATTTGGGAGCAGTATTTTGGGAAAATGTTAATGCCTCTCATTGTTTGGAAATGTTGAAGAACTGACATTGCCTTCTGGTATTGCTTACAGCAGTGCTGCGGCAAGCTGCCTGATTTTGGGAGACAGAGGAGCCACATTTGTGAACGTGAGAAACTTCCAGAAACCCAGGCAAAGGATGTTTGACCTCAGAATAGGAATGGTTAATGGAGTTCTTTGCAGATGAGGTAATGTTTTGGTGAACTCATAGGTCAGACCTGCTGTCCTTAGGTAACTTGCCCGGAGGTTTCTAACTGAAGGCCTGTGTTAGCACAATAATATTTCCCGATTACAAGCAGAGACCTTGATCTGGTCTTAAAGAACGCATTTCTAACTTTCCCTGGGAGTTTTCTGAATTGGCTGGCTACATATACTAGGGTTCTCAAAGGATTTTTTTCTCCTTTCTTTCTGTCTGTTTCTGGGTTTTTCCTATTACTAATTATACAGGCGAGAAGGTCACGATTTCTGGTACTCTTTCCTTTAAACCTCTAGTTTCAGATCGGCAGCCCGGGAGCAGAGATAAATAGGTCAGGTATTACTGACGTCACAGGGTTACCTCCTGGTCAGATTAACCACGCAGAGCTGGAAGACTGAACACATGCAACAGGGCGATTAAACATAAAGTGTAGTCAGTTCATTTAACGCCAAATTCCAGCAACAGATAAGAAATAAAAATAGATCCTGAAGGATCTACAATAGATCTAAATAGATGATTCATGTGCCATGTAGTTTAGGAAATAAAAGGACTCCAGTCTTTACCAGCTAATGTATAATTGGGAAAGCAGACTCCCATCCTCTACATCCGTGAATCCCAGCCTTAATTCCAGGAGGCCTCACCCCATCGTGGGGGCCTCTCTTTCCCTAACCTAACTGGTTAAGTCACAAAAGCTGTGAAACACCTTAGTTACTTTGTGAAGAGCCATCATTACCAGGATTATTATCACAGTCTCAAAAAGCTTTGCTGTGGGCCCAGCCCGGGAGATGGCTCATGTTTGTAATCCAGCACTATGGGAGGCCGAAGCAGGCTTGAGGCCAGGAGTTCAAGACCAGCCTGGCCAACATGTAGAAACCTCATCTCTACTAAAAATACAAAATATTAGCTGGTCTTGGTGGTGCACACCTTGTAGTCCCAGAGACTTGGGAAGCTGAAGCAGGAGAGTCACTTGAACCCCGGAGTTGGAGGCTGCAACGGGGTGAGATGAGGCCACCCTGGGCGACAGAGTGAGACTCTGTCTCAAAACAAAGAAAAAAAAAACTTTGCTGCATTTTACATTTTGGAAAAATTTATTTTCCATAGTTTCCAACTCCCAGACATTTCCTGAGACTCCTGTTCATTCAAGAGAGGTGGAGAAAGTCATAAATTAGGACAAACCCGTCCTTCTCACTAAGGGGAATTTCCTGGCGAACTGGAGCCTGGCACGTCAGTGTTTGGAGTTAGTCCCTATCACTGCTGTTCTGGGACTGAGTCAGAGGTTCCCCCAAGGCTTAAGATGCCTCAGACACAAGCGAGTTTTCTGAAACTTTTGAAGGCATTCCAGCCCGCCTTCATTCCAGCCCCTGGCGGTTATCAGCTCACCTCATCACATATGCATTGTGTACAAAGGCACTGGCTGCTCACTGAGGATTCACATTGTTCCTAACCTCAAGGGCATTCCTCAAGGAGTTAACCGAATAAGGAGATTCTTACCTGCAGGGGTCAGACCCGGAGCTGAGGACAGAGCCGGGGGACAAGGTCTGGAAGGCCTGGTTTGTGGCTTCTGTGCTTATCATTATGCCTGACACATTGATCTCTCCATAAACTGTGTAACTTAAATAAATGCATGAGTCACAGCATAGGGCAGAGAGCTGTTTTTGAGGCCACTTATCTTCATGGCATAGTTACCCCGACATGAGACCAAAGGCGTTTTCTTATGCTCCTATGTTGACAAGCCAAGAGACACAGGAGGCACCCACTAAATGGTCTTTGGAAAAATGTGGGTGGGAAAATATATATATTTATGGGTTTGTTTTCTAAAATTATTCCTTTATATTCTTTTTGCAATTATAAATGTATATTTGCAATTATAAATGTATATTTGCAATCTGAAATGCTGAATTTCTTTTCACATCAGGAATAAATATTCAAATTTTCTTTTCTTCTCTTTTTTTTTTTTTTCTGAGACAGGGTCTTACTCTGTCACCCATGCTGGATTGCAGCGGTGAGATCACAACTCACTGTAGCCTTGAAATCCCCAGGCTCACGCGAGTTCAAGGTAGGGACCACAGACACACACCATCATGTGCGACTAATTTTATTTTATTTACTTTATTTTATTTTATTTTTTTTTTTGTGACAGAGTCTTGCTCTGTTGCCCAGGCTGGAGTGCAGCAGCATGATCTTGGCCACCACGACCTCTACCTCCCGAGTCCAAGTGGTTCTTCTGCCTCAGCCTCCTGTGTAGCTACTACAGGCACGTGCCGCCACGCCCGGCTAATTTTTTGTATTTTTAGTAGAGACGGGGTTTCACTATGTTGGCTAGGCTGGTCTTGAACTCCTGGCTTTGTGATCCGCCCTCCTCAGGCTTCCAAAGTGCTAGGATTACAGGTGTGAGCCACCACGACTGGCCGACTAACTTTATTTTTTTGTTAAGATAGTGTTTCGCTGTGTTGCCTGGGCTGGAACTCCGGGGCTCAAGTGGTTCTCCCACTTTGGCCTCCCAAAGCCTCCCAAAGTCCTAGGATTATAGGTGCGAGCCACTGTGCCCAGAAAAATGTTTCCTTTTTACTTCTGTACCCAGAGCTGACCTTACTTAAGCTGTGGAAGATTAAAAAAAAAATCACTACAGTATTAGTGGTCTCAACTGAAGCAGTTATTTTGAACTGATTGAAATGTATATATTTTATTCATAATTTAGAAAAATACCAATAATTATGTCTCTTAATATATGTTGGGAGTAACAGCTCTTAATGTATAGTTACTAACACCTTTTCTTCCCATCTCCTGGCCCATGTATAAGGTAAACTGGTTGATAAATTCAGTTTTTGTCATTTCATTCAGCTCTAAATGCTCTGGTTACTTCAGTGCTCCTGGCTTAAGGAATTAAGATTCTCATCAAATACATAAACAAATGAGTATTTCTTTCCAAGATCAAAGCCAATCTCTGTTTCAGCGATCGCTTTTTATAAAAAAAAAAACTCGTGTTGATTTTTGTACACATTGTCCCTTTTGTTTATTGTCTAAGACATCATAAAAATATTGATGCAGAAAGAGTTGAACTCTGTTGGCTTCACATTTCTCCTGGAGGTTTTTTTCTGAATGCCCCATGCACTGTCCCAGGCTCAGCTGATACAGTTAGAAAGAGCTGCCCCCACCCACTCTTCCTGCACCCCTTCACCCCTCGATCCTTTTTTATCACAGATGCTGGCCAGAGAGGAATGTTTCGCTTTCATCTTGACGAATTCTGTCTGTCCTCAGGAATGTTTAGCAAGAGGAGGGGGAATAAAAGGTTTCATTTGAGACCAGATGATCTCAGAGGTCATTTCCCACAAATGACCAGACCTTGGCTTTAGCTTTCTCTTTCCTTGTGCCGACCTTCTTTGATAGCCTCTGAATGTCCTCATGAACTAATGAACCACTTCAGTGAATTTTGACATCAAGAAGATAATCACTCAACTCCTAAGCCTTCCGCTCTCAGCCTGTTGTCCTCTTGCCTCAGGAGGAGGCTTACTGACAAATGGACCTAATTACACCTGTGTTTTCTGGACACAGTATCAATCCACATGTTTTTTTGGGGGGGTATGAGCCAAAATTCAAAAATGGTCAATTTTTCACACATATCTAGATTTCTAGCTTTTCTTGAAAACACTGGAAATCTAGGAAGACTAGATCCAGATTTCCTTGATTGGAGCAGCTGGGCAGAGTTGAGTTTCCACTGCACAGTCTCCAGCACTCCCTACAGTCCTGCACTGAGGCTGATTACCACTTGTCAGTCACTGGGATGCTTATGCAGCTCCGTTTATCACTCCCAAGCTTCACTTCTCAGTACGTAAACTTCTTGGCCCATGTTAGCATTCGATTTTGCAACTTCAACTCTACATGATATTTTATTCATAAAATGGTAGCTTTGTCAGAGGCTTTTGAACCAGAGCAACTCCATCTTAAATAGAGGCTGGATAAAATAAGGCTGAGACCTACTGGACTGCATTCCCAGGTGGTTAGGCATTCTAAGTCACAGGATGAGACACGAGGTCGGCACAAGATACAGGCCACAAGACCTTGCTGATAAAACAGTTTGCAGTAAAGAAGCCGCCCAAAACCCACCAAAACCAAGATGGCGATGAAAGTGACCTCTGGTTGTCCTCACAGCTCAATTTATGCTAATTACAATGCATTAGCATGCTAAGACACTCCCACCAGTTTACAAAGGCCATGGCAACACCAAGAAGTTACAGTATATGCTCTAAAAAGGGGAGGAACCCTCGGTTCTGGGAATTGCCCACTGTTTCCCTGGTAAATTCATGAATAATCCACCTCTTGTTTAACATATGATAAAGAAATAACCAGTATCCTTAGATAAGCAGCCTATGCCTCTGCTCTGCCTATGGAGTAGCCATTCTTTTATTCCTTTGCTTTCTTAATAAACTTGCTTTCACTTTACTCTATAGATTTGCCCCGAATTCCTTCTTGTACAAGGTCCAAGAACCCTCTCTTGGAGTCTGGATTGGGACCCCTTTCATATAACAGCTTTGAGGGTTTTTGCAGAGATAATCTAATTAAATTGCATTACGTTTTCTTAACCTGTGTCACAGCTAGATTGGATTCTTTGTCCTGTCTTTTACTAGTAGCCACCTGGTATCACTGACATCACCTTTAACACCTAACAGGGGACCTTGCCCATAACCATCATTCCATCTACATTGTAGAAAGCATTCTTCAGATACATGAACTTATTCAGCTCTCAGATTTTAATTAGACTATTCAGACAGGGAAGTTTTATCATCTCTAGTTTATAGATGGGAAACTCAGGTTTAATGATAATAAGTGGCCCAAGGTCATACAGTTAATGAATGATTTGAGAGGATGAGTGTTAAAACTCGTGCTTTGATTGAAGAGACCCCCCAGACAGGCTTTGTGTCAGCAACATGGCTGTTTATTCACCTGGGTGAAGGTGAGCTGAGGCCTAAAGGGGCATCAGGGAAGGGCAGTGGAATAGAAGTTGGCTTTATGGGTTTGAGGTGGGCAGTGGAAAGTTACAGAGTAAGATCAGTTACAGTGGTGGGGGAGGGGCAAGGAGTATACCTGACCATAAGTCCAGTGACCATGGCGGGTGGGGTAAGAGTAGTTAAGATGCTAGGATGGGGCCGGGAGTATTCACATTATCATAATAACAGTTCACATGGCAGGGTGGGGTGAGCCATCTTAACGGGGGGAAGCTCCGCTGGGCTATCAGGGATAATGGCGAATGCAGGAGGGGGTTGTGGGGATCAGCCAAGGCAGGCAGGACTTCAGACTTTCTGGGTCCGGGCTTGCGCTTGGAGACCTGACAATGAGATTTGATGAGAACCCAAAACTCGATCGCAGATGTTCTGGCTTAAAAATCTCTCTCTCTTTCCACAATAAGATGTCGCCTTTTTGATAAATTCTGGTCCAAACAGTTTAAAATATCCATGTATTATTGTCAAGAAAAATAAGCACTGGGTGGGATTTGTGGCTCCCACCTATAACATCGGGAGACCAAGGCAGGCGGACCACATGAGGCCAGGAGTTCAAGAGCAGCCTGGCCAACATGCTGAAACCCTGTCTCTACCAAAAACACAAAATGTAGCCAGACATGGTGGTAGGTGTCTGTAATTCCAGCTACCTGGGAGGCTGAGGCATGAGAATTGCTTGAACCTGTGAGGCAGAGGTTAGGTTGCAGTGGCTGGGCAACAGAGCGAGATGAAAGAGAGAAACAGAGAGAGAGAGAGAGGATGAATAGGTTCCTAGTTAGCCTCCTGGAGGTATCCACCTAGATGTTTTTAAAGACAACGATTATAAGTGTTTAATAACAAGGCAAAAAGAAAAATTACTGTAGAGAGTGGCTTCTGGGTGTAGAGGCTCTTTGTAATAATTTATCCAGGAACTGGCAGCATTCACAACACTCTGTTACCGTGTATATTTCTGACTTCATGTATATTTTCATGGTAATAGAGTAGTATGAATTTGTCAGTTATTTGATAAATTATTGCATGGTAAGGCGTTATTTGATGGTGGGAGATAAGGAGTGTGCTTACTTTTTGATTTTTATGTTGATACTACAACATAATTTTTCCTTTATGTATATTTTTTCTGGATAGCTCTATATTTGGTTGCTAACTGGTGGTGAAAACAAACTGATTATAGTGTTACTACCTTTCTTTAGCCAGTTTAAAGTCATGGCAACAAGCTAACCTTTGGAAGGCTTAATCCACATGTGTATTCAGGTGAGACCTGTTTCGGTCATCCACATCTTTATAGCTGTTTGAAGGTGTGAGGTTTCCAAGCAAAAGGGGCTGCAGTTAATCTGCTCTCAACTGCCTGTCACCTTCTGTGCTTCAATGACCCGTCAGGGTCCTAAGGGGAAGGAGGGCTGCTTTCCCCGAGTGGAGGGCTCTGATTTCCAGCCTCCAGCAGCCTACCCTCCACACTCCTGGCACGGGAGCAGATCGGATGTGCGGGGTTCCCTCCCGGGCATCCATCCCTGCCGTCTCGGGGATGGCTTCAGTTGCTTCTGTGTCAACGATTTCCTCTGAGGCCCTCTGCCGCACAGCATTACTTCCAATTACATGTGGCCGAGGCATTTTCCCTTCGTCTTGACATTTCAGAAATGCCATACGATATGTTAGCTGACACTGTGATTTTGGCTACAGCAATTTATAAAAGGTGTGTTTCTTTTCAACTTCTGCTTTCTCCAGGGATTACCTCTTACACACTGGAGAGCTTTCCCTGGTCATGTGAGACTGGCTGTCTGTGACACTGTAAAAAAGCAATGGTGACACTCTCAAGGTTGTTAAAAGGATTTCTGTAGAATAGAGTATATAAATATATTGGTGAGTTTTAAATATTAAAAAACAAACATATTGTGTAAAATCATTTACCATAAAGGAGAAGAAAGCAATTGTGATGTCCCCAAATCACCCAATGCTGACCTAACTCATTTCTGGACGATGTTTTTGGATGGAATCATGAGAAAGGAATAGCTTAATCAGTGCTTTCATATGTCCTTCCGAAAACTGAATTTATACCAACCCATTCTCTTGCAGGAGAGAGCACATCATCCATTTGAGCTTTCTTTTTTGATTTCTAGCTCAATATTAAAAAAAAAATACTTTTGCAGGAATCGTTTCTTGGCTTGAAGATACTGGGGTTTATTCAGTCTGATCATGGATCTCTCTCCACAGAGAGAAGTGTTCTTGTGACCCATATTCCAGACTTTACCCACTGGTTTTCTATGCGAAACATCACAGCTCACAGACCGTAAAAAAAATCAAATTGTTTAAGGAACTGCAGTAAGATTTGAAAATGAAGGGATGAGTTAGTTGAAAGCCACATCCACAATTATTTAGATCTAGGTTAAATGTTAAGAAATTCCCTGATTGGGACTTTTTATAATTGCAGTGAATTAGACAAAAATAGATTTCAGCTTAGAAAATAGACTGTTGACTTTGTTCATCAGTGAAACTACATTTAACGTGATGGACTAGAAGAGAAAGTCCTGAAGGGGGAAATATAAATGGGCTAGTTTGTAGTTGCAACCTGACATTCTAAAGACAAAGGAAAATGAAGTCAAATGGCCTGCAGACAGTGAGGGGTGTGGTTTTCAGCTATTGTTTAACCTGCTAAATGTTTATCACTTTACTCTGTTTACCCTTTTCTCTTAGGCATTTATCTGATTTCTTACTTTCCATTCAGTCCCACCCTCCCTTTTCTCTCACTTAGCCCTTCTCAAAGGCCTCAGTATTGATGTGGGACTGAGGAGAATGGCAGAGATGGGATCAGACAGCGCTGGCATCTGTTTCTGGTGGAGGGAAGGTTGCATCAGCCTCTCCCCTCTGTTCCCGGAGGCCATTCACAGCAAAGCACGTGATTCTCACTGTGAATCCAAAACAGAGGTGCACAGAGGAGATTTACTCCTTCGGGTAATATAGCCACGAAATGGTCAGCCATATGCCAGGTAGAGCAAGTTAAAAAAAAAAAAAAAATGTTGACTGGTCTAATCTCTGCCGTTGTGATATGTACAGATATATTATTGACAGATTGATATACAAACCTCTAAGAGTTCCACTATAGAAAAAGCTACTTTAGGCTGGGTGGGGTGGCTCATGTCTGCAATCCCAGCACTTTGGAAGGCCAAGGGAGGCGGATCACTTGAGGCCAGGAGTTTGAGACCAGCGTGGCCAACATGGTGAAACCCGTCTCAACTAAAAAATACAAAAATTAGCTGGACTACACCCTCGCCTTCCTGACATGAGTGAAAAACATAAAAATTATTTAGAACCCAATTTTATTTGTCTTTCTTGAAAAGCAAATAAAACAAAATTGTGCTTCAATTCTTACCAGTGATTTCTCTTGGAAGGCCATGCCCCGCCAGCAGGCATGCCCATCCCACCTGAAATCAGTAGTAGTCCCAGCTACTCCGGAGGCTGAGGCAGGAGAATCCCTTGAACCCGGGAAGGGGAGGCTGCAGTCATGCCCCTGAGCTCCAGCCTCGGGGACAGAGCAAGACTGTTAAACAAACAAACAAACAAACTAAAAAACAAAAACAAAAACAAACAAAAAAAAAAACCCACTGAACTAAAAGGATACATGGCTTAAGGGCTAACTGTTCCTGTATAAAATATACAACTAATTATATGCACACTTGCTGAGCCTAGGGTTTCTTATCTATAAAATGGAATTAAAAATATCTACTTCATTGGCAGGGCATGGGGGCTCACACCTGTAATCTCAACATTTTGGGAGGCCCAGGTGGGATGATTGATGGAAGTTAGGTGTTTGAAATCAGCCTGGGCAACACTGCAAGATCTCATCTCTACTAAAAATTTAAAAATCAGCTGAGTATGGTGGCACATGTCTGTAGTCAGCTATTCTAGAGGCTGAAGCAGGAGGATTGCTTGGGCCCAGGTTTTGGAGTCTGTAGTGAGCTATGATAGCACCATTGCATTCCAGCCTGGGCCACAGAGTGAGACGCTGACTCTGTAAAAACACAAACACACACGCACACACACACGCACACACACACGCACACACACACACACACACACAATAATGTGTTCTATGCTCACTCCTTGAGTGATAGGATTATTTGTACCCCAAACTTCAGCATCGTGTGATACACCCATGTAACAAATCTGCGTATGTTCTCCTGTATCTAAAGTAAAAGTGGAAGAAAATCCTAAAAAACTACTTTATGGAAGTGGTTCTATGAGAACATACTGTGGAAAAAACATTTCAAATTGAATCCCTACATGAATATAATGCATCACTACCATAACTTGGGAAAATAGTGTGTTTTAACTAGAAACACTGAACCTCCAAACAAGGTAAACCTTTAAATGAATATATTCCAAATCCATCTATGTGAAACGTATACAATTTTCAATCGCCATGTAATGACCACGTTGTATAGAGACTTAGATCAAGCAGTACTTGTTGAGTTCTCATTATATTCTTAACAATGTGCCAGTTTCTGTGTTGAGAATGAAAGAAATATACAATCCCAGTCAGGGTTTGGTGGCTCATAGGTGTAATCCCAGCACTTTGGGAGGCCAACATGGCTGGATCACTTGAGCCCAGGAGTTTGAGACCAGCCTGGGCAACATAGTGAGACGCCATTTCTACAAAAAGCACAAAAAAAGTAGCCGGGCATGGTGGCACATGCCTGTGGTCCCAGCTACACAGGAAGCTGAGGTGGGAAGGTCTCTTGAACCTGGGACATTGAGGCTACAGTGGGCAACGACTGTGCCACTGAACTCCAGCCTGGGTGACAGAGCAAGACCCTGTCTCAAAACAACCAACCAACCAACCAACCAAAACAAAACAAAACATACCACACTACAGATCATTTCCATAAGAAAATTAACAAATGACTATACATGTACTTACACATTCAAAATAATTTAAGTAATAAAACATTATATGAGAAAGTATACATTTCCCCTTGATTTATTAATACTGTCAACATTCAATACATGTCTGTTATAATTAGTCTCAATTTCTAAAATGGGGTCATTAGCTCCTGTGTGTGTGCTTACATTTGTGAGTCCAGCACCACACTTTCAGTTAAATGTGCTGCGGGGGCACTCAGGTGCCCTGCTCTCAAGTGATTTAGATGTCACGACTCAGCAGTCAACTCCCTTTAGCAGAACAGAGTCAAAGTGCAGTCTATTTCAACTCTATTAGATTTCCTCTTAATTAGATTATTTTCACACAAAAAAAATAAATCTGAAGAATAGTGCACAATTTAGATAACTTTTAAAGTTACTTATCAGGTTTGGTGCAAAAGTACCAAAAATTGAGGTTGGTTTTAACCGCAATTACTTTTGCGCCAACCCAATGAAATGTTTGATCCCATGGTCATTGAAGAGTTAGGGCATCGCTCAGAAGGCTGACCATTCTCTAGGCATCACAATCTTGAAAGAAGTGGTCATACACACACACAAAAGAAATAAAAAATCACAGGGTTGAGAAAGAAAAAAAAAAAAAGAAGTGGTCACACAGCATCTACTATTTTGGAACTGATTGACAGCAATGCATAAAGGTTTGTGTGGCTGATTTGTTGTGTTATTGTTTTTTAGTTTGAGAATGTATTAAGGTATCTAAGAAATATGTTGAGAAAAACTGGATTTTTTTTTTTTTTTTTTGGTTTGGCAACCTATTTTGTCAGTCATTGTAAGCACAAGTACACTGAACAAACCATCAACATCTTCTGTGAGGTTCTCCTCACACTTTCCAGGGGATGTCGGCTCAGGGATGGGTCATTGGGGTCCTCATCAATAACAGGGATGGCCTCACAGAACCTTTTCTAAAAATTCTCTTACGGAAAGTCCCTTTTCTGTTTACAACTCTTGATTCCTCTTTGCCCTCTTTTGTTTCACAGCAAAACAGAAGTAGAAAGAAGCGTTCTCATGATTGCAGCGCCATGCCGCTTCACAAACGTTTCATGATGACAGCTCCCTGGCCACTAGTTAACTTCTAAGTATTTAGGTTGGTGCAAAGTAATTGAAAGTAATTGTGGTTTTTGCCAATTAGTGTAATTGTTGCCATTTAAAGTAATGGCAAATACCACATTTACTTTTGCACCAACCTAATATTTAAAAGGGAAAACAGGAGTTTCTGGTAGTGTGAAATAATTAATAACACTTCACTGTAAATATTTTTCTCCTAGATTTCCTAGCACTGGATGAGTGGCCAGCCTCTGAGTCAGCTTTTACTGACAGTTCAAGGTTAGTAGAAATAACTTCTCAAGAACATAGAAACCAAATGGCATATGATTCCTAAGCAGAAATGAAGGGATTTTAATACAAAGCAGTTGATGTTCAGAGATCACCGGGACACAGTGTGATCCAGAATGGGAAGTGGAGTTGGAGTTGTGTATGTGAGGATGGGGGAGAAATCCAGGATCTAGAGAGAAGGGGAGACGAGGTGGGATGGCAGAACAAGCACGTGTCAGGGAGAGCGAGTATGCTGAGATATTCAGGGCAGGGGCATTTTAGGGGCGCAATAGCTGCCAGGCAGTAGATGGAGTATGGGGACTCCATGGGAAGCTGGAACACCAGTTGGGGGTCACTACTGCTGTGCACTTCATACAGGTGATGGAGGCTTGCCCTCAGGTGGTGCAGTAGGGGTCATGAGAAGCTGTTAGATTCAAGATATATTGATATATTCTATATCTCAGTCTATTGATATATATACATATCAATATCAATATGTATATTTCATTATTTTGATATATGTATCAATAGAATATATCTATGATATCTAATATAGAATATAACATTGATATATATTGATATACTGATATATATATATATATTTAGATATGTTCTGATGACTGTTTTTGTTGTTGTTTGTTTATTCGAGGCAGGGTGTCACTCTGAGGCTCAGGCTGGAGTGTAGCAGCATGATCTCGGCTCACTGCAACCTCTGCTTCCCAGGCTCAAGCGATTCTCCCACCTCAGCCTCCAGAGTATCTGGAGTTACAGGCACCTGCCACCACGCCTGGCTAATTTTTGTACTTTTAGTAGAGAAGGGTTTCACCATGTTGAACAGACTGATTTCGAACTCCTGGCGACAGGTGATCCACCTGCCTTGGCCTCCCCAAAGTGCTGGGATTACCGGCGTGAGCCACTGAGCCTACCTCTGATGACTGTTGGGATAGGACATGCTAATGAAGGTAAGTGAGGAAGAAGAAAAGTAGATGACTTTATTTTCTGACCTGAGTAATGAGGTAACAGGCTGGGCTATTTCCTGAGATGGGAAAGACTGAGGATGTGGCAGCATTTGGAGAGGACATCAAGAGTTAGATGTGGACCAGGTCTTTAACTCTATTAGACATCCAAGCAAAGGTGACCTATAAGTAGGAAAGGCATGCTGAGTGTTAGATGAAATAAGGCATACATATGACAGTGGACGCAAACTCAGGCCAAAAAAATTGGGGTTAGGAATAAACATTCAGTCATCAGATTATGTACAGTCAGTCAATAATTAATTTCCTGCCATGTCCAGAAGACTGTCTTAAGCACTATAGGAGTAAATTCGGCAGCCCTATAAATCAGCCTTGGAGGAAGACACAGATGGAAAAAATTCTGATAGCAGGAACGCTGAAATACGTTTATAACAATAAAGTCAGCTCTATTGGTATGGGGGGACAGACAGAGAGAGGTCTTTTGATTTGAAAATACCCCTTGAAGTAGGATTTGGGATAAACCTAAAGCATTGTGTAGGCCAGGGATAGGGCTTCTTAAACAAACACATCACTTTAGCCACAGTGCGCTATAGGATGTGCTTGTGGAATGGCCAGCAGGCTGATCGGGCAAGGATGTTGGGAGCAGAAGGTTTCTAGTGGCAGAGAGGTCAGGAGAGGCAGACCAGGTGTCTGATAAGGACTTTGGCTTTAATTCCGAAATAATGAGGAACCAACGAGACCTTATCACTGGGGGATTTCCATGCTCAGGTTGTCGTTTTGGGAAATTGAAAAGATGGACCACTGTGAGGAAGACACTAGAAATACCGGCCTCATCTTTCCACCTGCATAGTCACTAGCAAATAGTGTGGTTCAGAAACTGATTCTAAATTTGTATGTGGTTCTTGATGGCCCAGAAAGAGGAAAAATAGAAATCAGTAGAGGAGCTTCTGACTGAGTTATACAATGAAGCCTAGGAGGCTGAGGGGTTTGAAAGGAAGGAGAAGTGGCCAGCTCTGCCAAACTGGGGTTGGGGAGATAGGGAAGAAATCTCGTGAAAGAGGAGACGACAGTTCTCTGAGTTAGGTGGTCTGGAGAGAGGATGTTTTGAAGCATCCAGGAAAACACAAGTCAAAGGTGTTACCATCCATGTCTCATACCATCAGATAAAGTATGATGATATCACAACAATGTAGGTCAGAGATTCTCTGAAATGAAGCATTCCCCAGGGAACTTAAAAAAAACAGGAACGTAGTTTTCTCAAGTTTTTAAGCTTATTGACAGGAGTATATTAGCCGTAACACTCACTTATCTTTGCAATGACCCGTGTAGTTTTCTCTTCTCTTTTCTTTTTCTTTATTATTTGAGCCCAAGCATTGAATACACAGTTACTCTTAGACACAAATAGATTCAATTTTGTGATGACAGCTGTGTATCTAAATCGCCAGTCTCCCTTTCTCTTCAGATTCTTTATCTGTAAAATTAGCAAAGTGGCAATCTTCTGTTACGGCCCCTGTGGGGATTGAAGTGATTAGGTGACCACATACCTTGAAAACAGAAATGGTTTTGAGAACATTATAGCCTCGGAGACTTACAGCTTTGGCCAAAATGGCCACAATAGGGTAATTTCCTTATTATTTTTCTTTAATGAACCTAATTCTCATAGGCAAGATTAGGGAAAAAAAGGGGGGGAGAAAAGTGAGAACAGGCAACAGGCTACAGTGATTTCTTCTCTGGTTTAGTATTTACGAAAAACCCATGAAGAAGATATCACCGGAATTTAGAGAAGGAACAGATGTGCGCAGAGCGGTAAGGAATGCGTGCAAGTCACACAGCTAATTAGCCGTGTGGGGGATGGAAGAGGGGAGGACGGAGGAGTGGGAAATCAATTCACTTCACAGTTTAAAATGCCATCTCCAGGTAGGTTTTCTGGAGAAAAACTAGTCCTGCCATCAATGAGGCATCCCTTAGATCCTTTTACAAAAAGTGGTATCCGTTTGAATATCTCTCTCCTATCTGAAGATTGATATTATTTGCCTTACAATTCAGAGTTCTAACAAGATTTCATCCATTAGGAGTTCCGCAGTGACTTCTGAACATGCGAGCTAAAGGTAAATTATTCTTCTCGGTTCAGGCTTTCTCGCTATCTCTTAAAATCTGTGTTATGAACAAATGATCATCTAAGGAATTTATGAGTCCTGGCTATGAGGTTGTTAAAGGTGAATCACAGAGAAAGCATGCAAGCATAGAGCCCTGCGTGCAGCGGATGGGGTCTAGGGTACCCGAAGAGGCCCTCATAGGTCAGGGCCTAGTGTTTGTATACGAAAACATTCCTACGGAAAGGGACGGAGTAAACATGAGGAAACAAACCAGCTGCGTGTTATCGCTGAAGCTGTTCACTTCCAGAGGGAGAGTTTAGACTCCTAATTTCTCCCCAATTTTCGATCACCAAAATGTGTATTCAGCTTTCTCAGTTTGTTTGGAAGTAAGTGAATGAAAAACAGCGGCAGCAACATCGGGGGAAATACTTGCCACTGTCCTGAGCAATTCCTTTGGCTTGTTTATAACCAAATGCAGCAGGCAGGCAGGAGAGTCATGCCCTTTACACGCTCATCCTCTCCGGGAACTCTTCCCTAGCTGCTGTGACGCGGCTCAGCCTTTCTGCACATCTTGCTTCTTTTTGGTGTTTTCTAAACTATGAGGTTTTGTTTGTTTTTTTAATACCAATGTGTTCAGTTTCTATGTATTGTTTTTATCAATGAGGGTTCTTGAAGGAAGCAAAAATCATGCAGGGTGATTCAAACGAGGCGTTCCTGGTGGAGACAACTCACAGAGTTAACTTTCAACTGAAAAAATAGTTACTAGGTGCTGTCTAGGTCCCAAAGATCCTTCGTATTTGTACATTTAAAATATTTTAAAGTTTTTCTTTCTTTCTTTTCTTTTCTTCTTTTTTTTTTTTTGAGACAGAGTTTTGCTCTTGGTGTCCACGCTGGAGTGCAGTGGTGCAATCTCGGCTCACTGCAACCTCTGCTTCCCAGGTTCAAGTGATTCTCCTGCCTCAGTCTCTCGAGTAGCTGGGAATAGAGGCACGACACTCAGCTAATTTTGTATTTTTAGTAAAGGTGGGGTTCCTCCATGTTGGTCAGGCTGGTCTCCAACTCCCGACCTCAGGTGACCTGCCCACCTCAGCCTCCCAAAGTGCTGGCATTACAGGTGTGAGCCACCGTGCCCTGCTACGATTTTTAAGTTTTTCTATAGGTAATTTACAGGTGTAAGAATAAAGGCATAATTGAAAGTAAACTTTTAATTAGAGAAAAGGTTCCTGGTGGTCCTTAGAGGTCTATTTGTGGCAGGCAGACTTCTAAACAGCTGCCGATAACACCCATCCCTTGGCATTCACAGCACCCTTGGGTGCCCCGGCCTGTGGAGAGTGGGTGGGACTTAGTGACTTGGTTCTCCCTGGCAGAACTCAGCAGAGGTGAGGGGTCTCGTTTCAATTATTAGGTCACAAAACGTGACGGCCCAGGTAGCAGGCATCACGGCCTTCCTGAGCTGGTGCTTCATGAAGCAAGCTGCGATGGTAGAGAAAACCCCCATGGAGAGGACAGGCAGGAACCTGAGGGCAGCCTCCAATCAGCCACCAGTGAGCAGCCGCGCCCGGCCAACAACCCCGTGGCTTGGAAGTGACCCCTTCCTGGCTGAGCTACGTGATGACCACAGCCACTGCTGGCTGCAGCCTATAGAAGTTTCCGGCTGAGCTGTGCCGATCTCAGACCCAAAGAAACTGAGATCATAAATGTGTGTGGTTCTAAGCCACTATGTTCTTCCATCGTTTGTTATACAGTGATCGATAATCAATGATTTTAGTCTTATTGAGACAAACCACATACAACAAAGTTCAGCCATTTCATGAATATAGTTTTTTTCCAACGGTATAGGTAGGATAATAAACATTAATAATCAACTCATAGAACACTTCCATCACCCCCGAAATTTCCTCCTCCTTCTTTCCTCAGCCCCTGCTAACTAGAACTCAAGGATTCTTGGGCTTAAGAAAACTCATCCAGAGTGTCATGGTCTGAAAGTTTACCATCTGCGATTTCACTTACACGATTTCTGACTTCACTGGAGTCTGGAGAACTAATCTCCGTCTCTTTGCATCCGTCTTCTGATTAATATGTGTGGATGGTTTTCCTCTGTCAGTTTTCTGCTTCGTCATTAATAAAAAACAGTAAACAAAAAGTTCTGATTTCTCAACGCTGATCAATGAGAACTCCGACATTTTAAAAAGATGCTGGTGCCGGTCTTTTTCCGAACCTTCTCGGAAGACTGTGCAATCGTTTGGAAAATGGAGTAAGAAGACTGGAAACTATTCCTTGTTTCACAGCTGCATCACCTCCAGGGCCTTCCATACAGCCTTTTTTAGCATTATTAGGAATAATCGCTGAGTAGGGATGAGTGATGATGACATAATCCCTCAGATTGTCAAATAATGAAACATTTTAAGATGGGAAAAATAAGACATAAAAAATTCCATAAAGTATCTTGATTTTCTAACAGAATCCAGTGTACTTATGTGATAATGGAAAGATTAAATGTTTTTCTTCTGTTACAAAATTGATATATATTTTTGTAACAGGTTCTCACTCTGTTGCCTAGGCTGGAGTGCAGTGGCATGATCACGGCTCACTGCAGCCTTGACCACTGGGCTTAAGCAACCTTTTCACCTCCACCTCCTGAGTACCTGGGACCACTGGTGATGCCACCACCTGGCTCATTGTTAAATTATTTATAGAGACAGGGTTTCGCTGTGTTGCCCA
The DNA here is from genome assembly GCA_004027835.1 of Alouatta palliata. Classification (NCBI taxonomy): domain Eukaryota; kingdom Metazoa; phylum Chordata; class Mammalia; order Primates; family Atelidae; genus Alouatta; species Alouatta palliata. Next base: position 32,360 of record PVKV010005214.1, read on the forward strand.
GGCTGGTCTTGAACTCCTAGACTCAAACGATGTGCCTGCCTTGGCCTCCCAAAATGCTAGGATTACAGCCATGAGCCACCACACCTGATGAAAAAAATGTATTCCTTTTCTTTGCCTTTTGGAAGAACTCTAAGAACAAATAAAAATCACGAGCTACCATTCAAACTGCTTTTAAAAATCTCAGTAAACTAGACCTAGTTCCAGTGTCTCCTGCTGGTGAATGTGATAAGGACATAGTGAGACCCCAGAGACCAGCAAGAGGGGAGCCATAGCACCCCAGGACCGAGGGCAACATAAAGACATGAGTTGGTGAAGGAGCCCCTCAATAGGCAGCACCCTGAGAAAGGCCACCAGGATCAGTGAACCCAGGAGGAATTCCGTTATCACCGTGAGGTGGTACCAAGCAGGGAGGGCGCAGGGGAGGAAAACCTGAAGTCCCTCCTCCCTCCCAAACATCTCTGCTGTCTTCCCTCAGCCAAACTCAATCAGCGGCCACCTTCCAGGGCCAAGCAGGTAGAGAATGGGGCTGGGTGGGGATGGTGGAGAGTCACCTGCACGTGCTTCTGCCAATTTCCTTTAAATGTTGTGTATCTCAGGCATTTCCATTTTAGCACATATGGACACACGTCGTTCTTTTAAGCTGCTCTAAACAATTAATCGTGGATGGCCCACATCAGGGAAGAACTCATGAAGCAGCTGGTATTCCCTCTGTGCCTGGAAGGATTTTAGCTTGTGTTGCTGTCTGTGAAGCAGAAATTGCACCTGAAAATGTAATGGACCAAATAAGGGTAGAAGATGAGACAAGGTATGCTGTGTGAGCAGAGGTGGGCTGTCTAATCAGGCAGAGGAGGCAAGGCTTAAAGAGTGATGTGGGCTCAGGTGCTGTGGCTCACACCTGTGATCCCAGCACTTTGGGAGGCCGAAGCAGGCAGGTCACTTGAAGTCAGGAGTTCAAGACTAGCCTGGCCAACATGGTGAAACCTCGTCTCCACAAAAAATACAGAAAATAGCCAGGCAAAGTGGCACGCACCTGTAGTCCCAGCTACTCAGGAGGGAGATGGAGGCTGCAGTGAGCTGAGACCGCACCGTTACACTCCAGCCTGGGTGACAGAGTCAGACTCCATCTCAAAAAAAAAAAAAAAAAAAGTGACATGATGTGGCCAGGCCGCAGAAAGCATGGTGTGCCTCTTCCAGAATCTTAAATTTTTATTAGGAGAAAGGCTCATTACCACAAGCTTCCTTTAATGACTAGCACAGAATAGGTGTTTAATAAATGACCTTGTTGATGAAGGGATTAATGAACCAAATCTGCATTTGTTTTTGCTTAATTAGGTATATTTATTTAGGCATGTATTAATAGCAAAGCATTTTGGAGATCTGAGGCAATGATCTGGATAATTTTAAGACAGAAAGCCTGATATTTAGCAAGCAGTTATTTTTAGGTGTAAATAATCAATGAAGTTAAGTAGATTCAATTCAATAATTGCTGAAATCAATTTTGCCTCCTTAGACAAAGGGTAGACATAAACTATACCACATATCATATTCTTTTTGTTCAAAATGGTAATCAGTCTTTCTTTGAAATATCGACTTGACCTAAAATCATAATTTGATGTGTCTTCATATAAAATTATTAATTTTTTAATCCACAGAATTATTTTCAACAGCATTAATTGCAATCGTTTTGCATTTATGCTTACCCTTGATAATACCCCAATGATGTCTTCTGTCTTCGACTTTATGCATAATAGGAGAATTGTTATGAGATAATTAAATCTGAGAGCATTTCCATTACTGGAAGAATTTCTCCTGTCAGCTTTTTGTCAACTACTTATAAAACTGCAGGAGAAAAATTATTCTTCAATATTCAGTTTTCATTATGCATCAGATGCCTCTAATATTCTCCACTAAATGCCATAATTTCTCATATGCCGCATGTCACCTGGTGTATGTAAACATGGAATTATTTGGAGATTATTGGATAGTTATATCAAAATGCCGACCAGAAAAAAAAAATGACATCCAATATTCACCCAGGGTTTAGACAAGACATTTTTGTTTGATGTGAAAGCAATCATAATTTGATCACAGAAGAGCATTTTTTCAGTGGTGCTCACAGATTGCCTGTAAAAGATAATTCCTCCCTTGTGGATGAGTTTCTATCACATGCCCTCCACATGCCACTGGTTTATCTGTTGGGTGAGAGATGCCCAAAGGTGACAATGACCCACTGTGTCTTTCAGAACCCAAAGCAAGTTACTGCATACCTCAGGCAACTGAAGTGAATATCCACTAGCTCGAGGCTGCGAAAATGACCACCGTATCCATCCAAGTAATTTTTTCTCCTGTCTCAGTCTTGAAATTGGGCATGGTTATGTTCAGTGTATGCCAGCTCAACCTATGTGCCTGTATTCACAATGAACTCTTGAATCAGATCCTCTGTGTTTTGCTGGGAAGTAGCTGTTCCTCACTTAACCTGCTTTGTTGCACAGAACGTTGTAGCTCACCATTGCCTTCCCGTCTGTTTATTCTTGGCATGGGGTTGTCAAGGAGAAACATTGGAAGGGAGAGGAGGGAGCAGGCATTGTAAATGGTATTATGGGCAGTTGGTCTCTCCTCTCTCAGCCAACTATGATAATTATTTGGGATTGCAGGAGATAAGCTACAGCAGGTCGTTACTTGTCCTGAACGCTCGACCTTTCTTTGAGCAAGAGGACCGACCTGAGTAGGGGTCTCTGTGATCTGTTCTGTGTTTGCTGTAGATGTTCGTCCTTCTGATTTGTTAGCTGAAGGTGAGGATCTGGAGCAGGAGTTTTGGACTGCAATTGCTCCCTGGGCAGAAGTGCCGCAGAGACTGTGAGTGGGTCTGACAGGGCGGGCAGAGGGCCCTCCTGAGCTGGCCTCCCTCGCCTGGGACTTCAGAGGGCTTGCTCTGAGTTCAGTGTCTTCATTGGAGGGAGCCATGGCTGGGAAGTGCTGTTTTTTTCTAGGTGCTCTCAGCTGCTCTTACCCCTTCTATCTTTTTTCCCCACCTGGAAAATATTATCTGGGGCCTTTTTGCGTGTTATCTCTGTCCTACCAGTGAGAAAGCAGAGGCTTGGAGAAGACAAGCAACCTGTTCAGGATCTCATGGCTGCATGGTAAGGGAAGAGCTGTGACGTGTGACCACCTGCAGCCCATGCTTAGACTCGAGGCTCCCCCTGCAGAGCCTCTCCGTTAGGTAAGTGTTTCCTAGGCCCTTGGAAGGCTGAGGGATTTGTGTGTTTGCCACATCTCTCTACAGGTCCCTTGAGCAAATCCCAGAAATATGCATTACTTTCTCGTGATACTTTGTTGTTGTTTATTTTTAGTGGGTAAAGGACTTTTTTAAAAAGTAAATTTTATTGCATGTATCTGAGGTTTACATCATGATATTATGAATAGATATAGGTAGTAAAATGGTTACCATAGTGAAGCAGATTAGCATAACTGTTGTCTCACATAGTTACTTTTTCTGTGTGATGACAGCAGCTAAGATCCACTTATTTAACAAAAACTAATACGATCCAATCTTATTAGCTTTAGTCTTCATGTTGTCCATTGGATATCTGGACTCCTTGTTCATCCTACATATCTGCTATTTTGTATTCTTTGACCTACATTTTACCACTTCCTCTCCCAACCCCACCCAGCCCAGGGTCATCTCAATTTTGCTCTCTATCTCTATGTGTTTTTTCCCTTATATTCCATATATAAGTGAGGTTATGCATTTTTTCTTTACGTATTTGGCTGACTTCACTTAGCAAAATGCTCTTTAGGTTCACTCGTGTTGTAGCAAATGACAGAATATCCTTATTTTTTAAGAGTGAATAATATTCCATTACATATATATTTATATCACATTTTCTTCTTCCATTTGTCCGTTGATGGACACTTTGGTGGATTT
>PVKV010005214.1:36384-118056 GCA_004027835.1 Alouatta palliata
ATGGAGAGTGGAGTGTGGCCATTGTGAATAGTGCTGCGATGGAGAGTGGAGTGTGGCCATTGTGAATAGTGCTGCGATGGAGAGTGGAGTGTGGCCATTGTGAATAGTGCTGCGATGGAGAGTGGAGTGTGGCCATTGTGAATAGTGCTGCGATGGAGAGTGGAGTGTGGATGTCTTTATGAAGTGATGAGTTCCCGTCTGCTTTGGGTGTATTCCCAGAAGAGGAACTGTTGTTCACATTTTAGTTCTATTCTTAAGTTTTTTAGGCACCTCCATACTATTTTCCACAGTGGTTGTACCGATCGACATTCCCACCAAAAGTGTCATAGGGTTCTCCCTTCTCCACACCCTTGCCAACATTAGTTGTGTCTTGTCTTTTTCATAACAGCCATCTCATAGTGGTTTTAATTTGCATTTCCTTGATGACTAGTAATGTTCTGCACCCTTTCACATACCTGTTGGCTACTCTTAAGTCTTTGTTGAAGAAACAGATTCAGCTCCCTTACCTGTTTCTAAATTGAGTTATTTGTTTTTCTGCTATTGAATTATAGGAATTCTTGATAAATTCTGGATATTAATCCTTTATCAAATATATAATTTGCAATTTTTTTTTTCAGTGTGTAGGTTGTCCTTTCATTTTGATGAATCCTTTCTTTGCTGTGCAGAAGCATTGTAGTTTAAGGTGGTCCCATTTATTTATTTTTGCTTTTTTAGCCTGAGTTTTGTGTGTTATTTAAAAATCATTTCCAGGGCCATTGTCAAGAAGTTTTCCCTGTGTTATTTCCTGGAAATTTTATGATTCTAGTCATGTATTTAGTTATTTTACTCATTTCGAATTTATTTTGTGTATGGTGTAAGATAAGAGTATAATTTCATTGTTTTGCATTTAGAGATTCAGTTTTTCCAGGACCATTTATTGAAGACACCATCCTTTCCCATTGTGTTTTTTTGGTGTCTTTGTCAAAAATTAGTTGACCACATATATTTGGATTTATTTCTGGGCTCTCTCCTTTGTTCCATTCAGCTATGTGTCTGTTTTTATGTCAGTGCCATGCTGTTTGATTACTATTGCTTTGTAACATTATTTTATTTTATTTTTGTGAGACAGGGTCTTGCTCTGTTGCCCAGGCTGGAGTGCAGTGGTGATCTGCAATCTCCTCTTCCTGGGCTCAAGCACTCAAGCAGTCTTTCACCTCAGCCTCCCAAGTAGCTGGGACCACAGGCACATACCACACCCAGCTAATTTTTTTTTTTTGGTAGAGGTAGCATTTCACCATGTTGCCCAGGCTGGTCTTGAACTCCTGGACTCAAACAATCTTACTACATTTGGCCTCCTAAAGTGCTGGGATTATAGGCATTTACCACAGCTCCCAACCTTGTAACAGAATTTTAAATCAGGAATTGTGATGCCTCCAACTTTGTTGTTTAGTGATACTTTGTTAAGAAGATATATTGCTTTGTTTTTTTAATTTGACAAGTTTTAAACACCAAAATTAAATTAAACTGCAATAACACATTTTCAAGAATTTGAGGAAAACTTGTTTTATTTTCATACATGATGGTCTTTGGAAAAGGACCAACTCAATGCCTACCTTCAAATTTGAAGAAGATAAGCGGATGCTTGGTGAGCTATAAAGAGTGCCTGGATCCCGATGAGTTATAAGCATTTCTGTCTTCTGAGTCGCTATGGTCAGTTCACAGAGGTATAAAGTCAGTTCTAACAATGGGTGTTGGCTGCGCCTTTGAAATTACGCTATTTCTCCAGACCTCTGCACATTATGCTGCATCTTCAAGGAGAGAAAATCCTGGATATCCCAGCATTGTCTGGCTTCCTTTCTCACTAACCTATCCAGGCTTTTCAGAAATCCCTCTGCCTCATTCTAAACAGGAAGTTTTGTCAGGCAGTGTGCAAATGGTCCTGTATTATGCAGGATGTCACCTATTGTTATTGGAACAAAGATATTCTGAAATATGGACAAAAGCCTCCAATCCGCCAGGGTCCTGGACCCTTCAGTAGCCTCTCATTGTATCTGGGAAGTGATTGAGTGAATTGGGTCACTCCAAGAATATACCTAAGCTTCAGAAACTCAGCTATTATTAGGATGCCAGAGTGGAGCTACACAAAGCACATGCAATTTGCATTCACAGTAATCCTGCTTCCCAATTTGCTCTGCATAAATACAACACAGCCATTTTCTAAATAAATGGGGTTACCTACAACTGTATACGTAAATGAAAATAAAAATGCCTGGGAATGATCTGTGTCTCTGTTCTACTGTTAAAGTGTTAAGAAAAAACAAAACATTTGTGAATCAGAGGTAAGTGCTATTAAAGTTTATGTTTTGAAAGACTATGCATAAATCACACACTTCTCAAACTTTTAAGACCTACATCTGCAAGAGCATATATATATATAATATTATATTAAAAAGAAATACCATCTTATAATAGACTAACTGGCATAGTCAGAAGCTGATTGAGGGCTTCAATTTAGCTGCAAGCAAATTTCACTGATGGCTTCTCATTACCAAGTGCAGGAATTTCAGAGTGCAGAATATAGAACAATAAATTCTGTTTATAGAGTAAAGCTTACACCCACTGAAATAGGATTGCATTTAGCAGTTTTTTACTTTATCTTAAAAGTAAAATTACTAAAATTGTTTTTCAAATGTTATTTGAGATTATGGGTAAAAGAAAATGTGGTCATTGTAAGTGCTCTTCCTCTCCTCTTCTTTCTCAGTGTTGGAAAGTCCATTGTACACATCAGCTATTTTACACAGAAATTTTTCTCCCACGACCCACCTTTCCGCTTTGACATGTGGGTTGTAGCTGTAGTAGCGTGTGCTGAGTTGTTTGTTGGGGTAATTGAATTGTGCCTTGATGGACAAAATGATTCAAGTAAATTCATAGAGGAAATCTACTTTTAATTATTTTTATTTATTTATGTATGTTTCCTTTTCTGTGTGTGTGTGTGGGGGGTTTCTTTTGAGACAGAGTCTCTCTTTGCCACCCAGGCTGGAATGCAGTGGCACAATCTCAGTTCACCGTAACCTCCGCCTCCTGGGTTCAAGCGATTCTCCTGGCTCAGCCTCCTGAGTAGCTGGAACTACAGGCACCCATCACCATGCCCAGCTAAATTTTGTGTTTTTAGCAGAAACAGGATTTCACCTTGGTGGTCAGTCTGGTCTCAAACTCCTGACCTCAAGTGATCCACCTGCCTTGGCCTCTCGAAGTGCTGGGATTACAGGCATGAGTCACCGCTTCTAGCTTCTTTTAAATTTTATTTTTAAATAGCAGTGTCAAATATTTACTCCCTCTTTCTTTCCCTCTCACCTAGATTAGATCTTCCTTTTCTCCACTCACCTGCCACAGGCCCTGTGCTTTGTGTCTGCACATCCTCATTGCTTTGGCTGCATTTCAAGATGCGTTTCACCCTTGTCCATTAACCGCTCCCTGTCCATTAACCCCTCCCTGCAGAAAGGATGTTTCCCAGCAGCCTCCAAGTTGCTGTGATCTTCTGGTGTTGCTCTAGAAAAGGATACACTCAGGATAGGCTGGAAATGTTCCTTCCTGGCTGGGTGTGCTGGCTCATGCCTTTAATCTCAGCACTTTGGAAGGCAGAGGTGAATGGATCACCTGAGGTCAGGAGTTCGAGACCAACCTGACCAACATGGTGAAACCCCGTTTCTACTAAAAATATAAAAATTAGCCAGGCGTGGTGGCAGGTGCTTGTAATCCCAGCTACTCAGGAGGCTGAGGCAGGAGAACCACTTGAACCCGGGAGGCAGAGGTTGCAGTGACCCAAGATCACACAGTTTTACTCCAGCTTGGGTGACAAGAGCGAAACTTCATCTAAAAAGAAAAAAAAAAAAAAAAAAGAAATGTTCCTTTCTCTGAGTAACCTTCCCCCTCTCTGTATATGGATGAAACCACCATGGAACCAGGCACCCAATTAATATTCTCCAAGTCATGGGGTCTGTGAGGATTGACGCCACCTGGAACTGATGGCCAATATGGCAATTTCCTCCTGTAAGTGCAGACATCTCTCCTGCCATTTTTGCTTAAAGAGAAAACTACCCAGTGTATCAGGGTGATTAAAAAAATTAATGTGCTATAAAAATGCACATTGACTACTTGATAAATCAATGTGTTTCTGGTATTTCAATTAAATTGCATAAGGATTTAATTAGAAGACCCTTACGAGAACTAAAAGTTATTTCAAAAGTAGAGTATTAATTTTCTGTGTTATGAAGTTTAGAAGTGATAAATGGTTAAGAGGCAGTCTGCACGATTGATATTGACCCTTTGTGAATGTAGCCTGCAGTTTTTGTTTTTATGTGATTTCTACAACATGCTGTTTCAAAAAATCGTGGAGCAGTAGTCAGGAATCTTAGAATGATAAACAGCAAAAATGCAGGGTTTTTTTTTTGTTTTGTTTTTTTGAGATGAAGTCTGTCACCCAGGCTGGAGTGTAGTGACATGATCTTGGCTCACTGAAACCTTCACCTCCTCAGCTTTCTAAATAGCTGGGCTCACTGAAACCTTCACCTCCTCAGCTTTCTAAATAGCTGGGACTACAGGCACACACAACCATGCCCAGCTAATTTTTTTTTTTTTTAATAGAGACAGAGTTCTGCCATGCTGGCCAGATTGGTCTCGAACTCCTGACCTCAAGTGATCTGCCCACCCGGGCCTCCCGAAGTGCTGGGGTTACAGGCATGAGCAGCTGTTCCTGGTCATCATGTTAGAATAAACCAAAGGGGCTCAGGTAAGGTAGAAGCCCCAGGAATGGGCTGTCCTCAGGTACTGCCAGACCCAGAAGCCCGATAATGTTACTGGAACTGTTTCTCTGTGTGTGTCTGCAATTCTGCTTCACATAATGCTGGCTTCATCTTAAGGCATGCTTTCTCTGCCTGTTAGAAAGGACAGCCCCTGCAGAGTTCCTGGATCTCAGGAAGAGATGATTTCCAGCTTTCTTACCAATCCCCACCCATTTTAGGGCATTTATCTGTCCAGGGTGGGTGGTCACTGGCTGACCTGTGGGTATGGATGTGTACCTGCCAAGGTGAAGCTCTCGTGCTGGGCTGTCTGGGATAACAGGCTGATGTCTAAGGCTGAGGGATGCTGCCCCTTGTACCGTAGGGAAGAGAGAAGCAGCCACATCCCTCCGCTGGCTGTTGCTTGTAACAGTCGTGGAAACTCAGTGCTCATCTTCGTTCTGCTGTGTGTTTGTGGGACAGTCTTGGAATGGGGATTCTGAACTATTTCATGGCGTGGACTTGGGATGCCCACATCCTGGCTGCCCAGCCCTGTACGTTCCTATGTATTTATCAAGAATTTTCCAAGGAGTCCTGCCATGTTGTGATGTTTTAGTCTTATCTAAAGCAGAGAGCAAGAAGCTGAGAGAGTGGCCTTGGATGAAGAATCCCCAACTTGACCATTCGCTGTGGGTTCTTGAGGGATACATGGAGAGAGGCCACTTCAGAAATGGTTTCTTTTTATTTATTTGTTTATTTTATTGAAGCATGACTTGCTCTGTCCCCAGGCTGGAGTGCAGTGGCACGATCTCTGCTCACTGCAACCTTTGCCTCCCAGGTTCAAGCGATTCTCCTGCCTCAGCCTCCTGGTAGTTGGGACTACAGGTGCGCACCACTATGCCCAGCTAATTTTTTTTTTTATTATTTTTAGTATAGACGGGATTTCACCATGTTGGCCAGGCTTGCCTCAAACCCCTGACTTCAGGCAACCTGCCTGCCTTAGCTTCCCCAAGTGCTGGGATTATAGGCATGAGCCACTATGCCCAGCTGGTTTCTTTTTATTTCTGCTGAGAGCTTTGGGCTCAAACGCAAATGTGCTTCCTTGATGAGCTATGTGGGGTTCGCATCAACATTTCCAACCCTTTTTCCTACCTGCTTGGCACCTCCTCCTAGACCCCTGTTCTATTCTTGGTCTTGCAGGTATTAATGACCTCACATTGATAAGAATTCCTCAAGGAAGGAAAGGAAAGAGCAGTGCCCAAACAGCTTGATCCTCTTCCCTGGCCAAAGCTTCCATCTCTAATATCATGGAATTGCCAAATACGGACTCCACGTAGTTGGTCTTCACTATTCCAGGTCAGAGTAGAGCAGGATGACTCAATTTATTCTAGAGTTTGGGCTGAGCCACTAACAGAACCCAACACAGGCTTGGCAAAGGATGTGGTAATTAATGTAGAGTGTGGTAACCACAGAAAGAGTTGATGGAAGCCCGTGAGGAAATGTGTCATCTGGAAAAGCAGTGGCTTAGCTCCTGGGGCCCCATGTGGACTTGCCTTCAGGAGGAGATGATGTCACTTTTGACCTGTGGGTCAGAGCAAAACTTGTGTAAAATCAGTTTCTGGTGTACAAACTGATGGATGTTAAAGATTAATTTGCAAATAAGTTTATATTTCTATGGGGAAATTGCTTCCTAAGTTTCATGTAGGTTCTTGGGTCACTGTTTATGATAGAATTATAATACTACACATTCAAAGTCAAACAAAAATATTGTGAACATACGGCATTTTCTTTCTTCCCTCCCTCCCTCCCTCCCTTCCTTCCTTCCCTCTTCCCTCTTCCCTCCCCTCCCCTCCCCTCCCCTCCCCTTTCCTTCCCTTCCTTTCCTCAGAGTCTTGCTCTGTTGCCCAGGCTAGAATGAAGTGATGTGATCTTGGTTCACAGGTTTAAGCAATTCTCCCGCCTCAGCCTCCTGAGTGGCTGGGATTACAAGTATTGTATTGTATTGTATTGTATTGTATTGTATTGTATTGTATTGTATTGTATTGTATTTTTAGCAGAGACAGGGTTTCACCTTGTTGGCCAGGCTGGTCTCAAACTCCTGACCTCAAGTGATCCGCCTGCCTTGGCCTCCCAAGGTGCTGGGATTACAGGCATGAGCCACTGCGCCCAGCACATACAGTATTTTCTCTAAGATATGACTTAAATACCAAATAAAATTATGTTATGTGTTTCATTTAATGTCCAATTAAATGGAGTCAGATCTCACCCTCATGTCAAATTATCCTCCAGCCTATATTCTGGGACAAAGATTTTCACTACTGTAATCACCACAAGAGCTTTCCTGTATTGTATGTGCAGATGGCCACAGCCTCACAGTCTACTAAAAAGTCTACCCGAAGCCTCTGAGAGGCCCAGCATAATCAGGGGTCACAGAAAACAGGAACGAGAAGGGGGCAGAGTGCTGTGAGGCTCAGCTAGTGAAATGCGAAGAAACTTCAGCTCCTAGAATGTGGAATCCAGGTGAACCCTAGGCTTGAAGAGTCCCAGAGTTCGAGGGCCAGGCTGACTGAGAACTGGGAAGGCTCAGATTCACCAGGAGGCATGGGATGGAAGGGGTCGTGGCCACACAGGAGCCGGGGACCCAGAGACAGGAAGCTACAATGCAGAAAGAGGAAAAGAGATCTTTTGAGGAAGCAAGTGAAAAATAATTCTGAATTACTTTATGCTGATCCAGAGGTTTGTTTTAGTGCCAGCAATGTATCAGTAAAAACCAAATCCTAATTGGAATAGAATTTTTAATGGAATAAATGTGTTTTACAGACTCAAATTACTTATCTCATTTTATCTTATTATACATTATAAATATATTGATATATATCAATTGATAAATATATTGATACATATATGTCAATATATAAATATATTGATACATGATACATATTATGTATGTATATATACTCTCCAGGTACAGTTCTTCTCCTTCCTTTATAATTCTTATATATGTGGGGTACATTCCAGAGAGCTGCATGAATGAAAACAATCTGAAATGCGTCACAGAATAATTACAAATATGGACACACAGAGAGGAATGTGACAGAGCAAGATACTTCGAATCATTCACGATTCCCTCCACAACTGTGTTTTTTCCCAAGCCCTTCCACATCTCAAATTGTACCACTAGGAGATGTTACTGTTGCTGTTGTTCTTTGTGGTAGAAAAAGAGCATTGGCCACCTGCTATTGTATGCACTTTGCATGAATTCTTTAATTTTAATGTGAGCATCATGGGGAGGTTGATACGACCCCTACTGTTAGAAGAGGAGGCATTGAAGCTATTACATCACTCCTTTTATCCCCAAATTTTCTGGGTTTGGTAATGAGATAGGACAGCTTCCTTCCTTTTAAAACCTAAAGAGATCTCCAGAATTAATATGTCTGAGGCACCATTGGCAAATGTAGGTTGAAAGAGATTTGAAATAGTAATACATTGCCAAAATTGCCTGAAACATCCCATCATCTTTTTCAAAGAAATAACCGGTTCCCAAATGTGTTAACTTCCCAACCATCTCGCCCCACTTCCTATTGCAGTATATTCTAAATTATTTCCATGTGTGGGCCTTCATTTTGATAATGAACGTGATGCGATGTGCTACATTCTTGGAATTGGAAGTGGAAGAAAATTCTCAGTGCTGAGGACTTCAAGCGTAGGTAAGGTGCCCAGTAGGCAGGGGCTTCCCAACACGATTCATTCCACACGAAACCCTGAGCGCATGTCAACGAGCTCTTTTTCTAGATGTAAGCCGCTCTGTCTTTGTTTATTAAAATTCTTGTGGGTGAGAAGAAAACCCATCTGGCAAAGCTGCAGTTGGCCCTCTGATGGCAGTGGGCAAAGATGCCTTCTGACCTGGCAGCGTGTCTGGGCTCGTGTTTGCCTTCACTTGTCTGTGAAGTGGTAGGTGACTGTATAAATGAGTATAAGCTTTCAGAGCAGCTAGCACACTAACTGTAAAACTCCTGGGTGGGCGGGGAGCGGTGGCTCACGTCTGAAATCCCAGCACTTTGGGAGCTTGAACTGGGAGGATCTCAAGGTCAAGAGATTGAGACCATCCTGGCCAACATGGTGAAACCCCATCTCTACTGAAAATACAAAATATTATCTGAGCATGGTGGTGCACGCCTGTAGTCCCAGCTACTTGGGAGACTGAGGCAGAATTGCTTGAACCTAGGAGGTGGAGGTTGTAGTGAGCTATCATGCCATTACACTCCAGCCTGGGCGACAGAGCAAGACTTTGTCTCAAAAACAAAACAAAACAAAACAAAACACCTCCTGGGTGATGAAGGTACTAGCAATGAAAGCAGGTGACTTTTGTCTCCCCAGGGTTCCCTTCAGCAGTGGGACTGGCTCAGCTATGCTGGGCGCTTACAGCACATGGCCGCCTGCCCACTGCCTCCACCTGGTGAAGAATCCAGAACATCCTGCACCAGCATAGAGGTCTGCAAATAAACTTTCTACCTCATGCTATGAAATGTTCTGCAAGTCAGTGGAAATAGTGATACCAACCTATAAAGTACAGGAAACATGTTAAAAGAATGTGTAAGATTTAAGTAAATTCTCTACATTCATTTATTTATCTATTGATCAAAGCCCAAAATAGGTCATAACTTAGTTGTTTAAATATAACTTGTTTTCACGCCTGAAATCCCAGCACTTGGGGAGGCCAAGGCAAGAGGATCACTTGAGGTTAGGAGTTTGAGATCAGCCTGTCCAACACGGTGAAACCCTGTCTCTACTAAAAATACAAAAATTAGCCAGGCATAGTGGCACTCGCCTGTAGTCTCAGCTATTCAGGAGGCTGAGGCAGGAGAACCACTTGAACCTAGCAGGTGGAAGCTGTAATGAGCCAAGATCATGCCACTGCACTCCAACCTGGGAGACAGAGCAAGACTTTGTCTCAAAAACAAAAGAAAACAAAATAAAACTCTCCAAAACACAGTTGATTTTAAAATATGGAGGCATATAAAGAAAAAATGTGATTTTGATTTCACCAGATAATTTGTACTATGTTTTTTCACCGTTTACAATAAGTGACCTGCACACAGAACACTGAAGCAGACAAGGCAGCTGTAATGTAAACTTTTCTCCACATTACATTCTTCCCCACAAACTGTTACTTATTCTTGATTATTTTTCCACAAAAGCAAACATAAACCTCAGTGTGTATGTGTACATTTACACACATACACGCACACACACACACACACACACACACATGAGTAATATTTTAGGTTCAGCAACATCTGGTGATAACAGTCTATCTTCACAGTGCTGGCCCAGTGCCTGGCTGTTCTATGTCCTGTGCAACCATCATGAACTGTGCACATAATGGCATAGAAGGCGCATTTTTGTCTGAGTTTACATTATCTACTTATTTGCAATTCAACAGAAAAAGTTTTGCCTTGCTTTTGCCCTGATTCCTTTGTGTTTTAACTGAGTTTATAATGGAAAAAATAAAAACCTATAAATAAATATATAACACTCACATAATGATCAGAGAGTAGAGCGGTTACAAACCAAAATACACAACAGCAAAAGAAACGATTACCAAATATATATTTATAGCTTTTAATACTTAAGTTGTCCCCATGATAGACTGTCAACTTGACTGTAACTAGATTCCACATGTATTTTATACATTATTACACATATTGAAAAGATACATCACAGTGACATTTAAAATTGATGAATGCAATTTACCCGTCTATGGACTTCGCAGTCACTCTACGTGGTGCTCTGGATGACACAAAGATAAGACATTGGAGTTCTGAAGGAGGTTACTCTAAAGAGAGGAAAGAATTGCCTGCAGAGAAATGGCAATCATGAATTATAAACACAGCAAATGCCTTGCTAGCCGTCAAAATAAAGGGCTTTTTATAGTTTGTAGATTCCCAAGTAAATATAGAAATCCTGCCGCTTTTCAAGTGACAGATTGTTTGGTAGAAAGTCAAATTGTTGGGTGGAATGAGCTGAGACCAGGCGAAGGAAAGAGGGAGGGATGAGAAAGAGTAGAAGGCACATTTAAACAAATTTATTTATTATACTTTAAGTTCTGGGGTACATGTGCAGATCATGCAGGTTTGTTACATAGGTATACATGTGCCATGGTGGTGGTTTCCTGCATCCATCGCTCCGTCATCTACATTAGATATTTCTCCTAATGCCGCCCCTCCTCAATCCCCACATCCCTGCTATTCCTCCCCTAGCTCCCCACCCCCAGGGCCCTGTGTGTGATGTTCCCCTCCCTGTGTCCTTGCGTTCTCATTGTTCAACACCCACTTATGAGTAAGAATATTTGGTGTTTGGTTTTCTATTCTTGTGTCAGTTTACTGAGAATGATAGTTTCCAGTTTCATCCATGTCCCAGCAAAGGACATAAACTCATCCTTTTTTGTGGCTGCATACTATTCCATGGTGTATATGTGCCACATTTAGAAGGCACATTTTTTAAATTACGCCTGTGCATGTATTTCTTCAAGAGCATTTGCCTTTCCTTAAGTTGCAGCATACTGGTGTGCCCTGCTAGATTAAAACAAATGAGACTTGGATCTGATTTGATCTATCTAGGAAGAACTACATAAACTGTGAATCATGAGTAATTAATTCATGTTGAAATAGTTTTGCAAAATATATTCCTCTCTTGGGGCAGGAAAGAAATATCTGCTTAGTCCTGGAGAGAATGAGCTCTTCTCCTATTTCATTTCATATTTTCCCATCTAACTTTTGTTGAACACAATTATGCACTAAATATCATCCCAGGTGCTATGAGGAACAAAATGAGGCCTGTTTTTGTGCATAGGAGATTGACAAGCCTGCAGAAAGAAACGTGTAAACATGACCTGTATCCACAGTGCAGGAGGAAAGTTGCACGACTGAAACGAAGTCTTAGAATCCTGGGGATGGGGAGAGCCTTTGGGAGCTTGGGGATGGGGAGAGCCTTTGGGAGCTTGGGGATGGCATCTATGAGTGGCAGGCTTGGCATCAGGCTCACTTTTCCTGACACCATGTGCTAGGAAGGCCTCCACAGCCAGGGTGGCCACGGAACGGTGAGAGTAACATGAGGGCTGGAATCCAAGGGTAGCAAAATGCATGGAAGCTAAAGGGAGGCTAATGGCTCCATTCCAGGGGAGGACCCAGGAAAGACGTCCTTGCATCTATGACATTTAGTAAGAGGCCTGGAGGCTGAGCAGGAAGTGAGTAGCATCGGAGCTTAGAAGAAACAGCCTGAGGAAACTGAGGCATGAGTTATGAGCCTGGTACACCTGCCAAGGAATGGCCCGGTGAGTTTTGGAGGGTGAGTCCCTCCAAAACTCACGCTGGCATTCAATCCCCAGTGGCGCAGTATTTAGAAGTGGGGCCTTTAAGAGGTGATTGGGTCAAGATGGCTCTGTTCTCATTAGTGGATTAATTCTTTCTTTCTTCTTTCTTTTTTTCTTTTTCTTTCTTTTCTTTTCTTTTTTTGAGATGGAGTCTTCCTCTGTTGCTCAGGTTGGAGTGCAGTGACGTGATCTTGGCTCACTGCAATCTCCGCCTCCCGGGTTCAAGCAATTATGCTGCCTCAGCCTCTGAAGTAGCCGGGATTAAAAGACAACTATGCTGAAATTTCTAGGAAAGGAACAATAACTTCTGGGTTACCAAGTTGCTGCCATGGAAAAAGGTGATGAACTTCCAGGCATTGCCATAGCAATGGCAAACTGACATGGCGCCGGTAGGCGTGTCTTATGGAGATGCTTTCACCTCTTCGTTGTTTTAGCAAGTCTTTAAACTGGTCCAGAGCCCAAGTTCCCACCTCTGGAGCTGAGTCCCACTTTCTATCTCAATGGTGCTTCTTCAGTTCATGCGTTGTATATTTATAGCCAGAGTGCATACATGTTCCTTCATCATCTTTTTCACAAATAACTGCAAGTGCGGGTTTGAGTCTTGACATCACCACCGACCAGCTGTTCTTGGGTGGGTTGCCTCATCTTCTGAGCTGGAGTTCTCCAACCCACTCGGAACACAGTAATTTGTAGACTACTGGGAGGGTTAACATGGACATATATGAAGCACCTGGTCAGGCAGCCAGTACACGGTACACAGAAGATACTCAATAAAAGTGCAAAACTTGTCTAAGAAATAAGACTTAAGCATTCTGTGTTTAGCGATTGGGCCCGGTGGAAATTGGTGCCACCCAAAGCACAGCTTTCTCCTCCTGTATTTTGTGATAGGGAAAACTGGGTTATGTCCTGGGAATCATCCCTGCAGCCCCGCTGGACTCTCTCTCCCTGGCTGGCATTGCTGCAGGGTGTCTCAAGGCTGCAATTCCACCACTTCCACATTTGTGTCTTCACCCTCTGTCCAAGGGCCACACAGGCAATAAGGGAAAGTGAGGCAGACTGGCCGTGAACCTGGGGATACCACCAAAAGCAGGTAAGGTAACAGACCAAGTCACCCTTCAGACAGGCAGTAAAGAGTTGGCTCCACTGTGTGCCTTTCCTGCTGTGGGGCACAAATCCCATGACTTTTGGCAATACCTAACTTTGCAAATTTAACCGTAATAGATAATTTCCCTCTAAAATGCAATAAAATATAACTGAAAATGTAACTGAACTCCTCACATCATCAATGCTCTTATGCAAAAGGAATTAGGTAAGTTACAAAGCTGTGAAAATACAGTCCAGCCAGAGCACCTGCCAGAAGTGTTGACAATTCACTGTCGCTTGTTTATGTGTGCATCTTGTGATCCGACCCCCAGACCATCCGCAGGAATCACGGTCTCAGGAGCTCATTGTTCAGTTTCTCTGAAAGCTCTTCATTCTGTCTAAACAGGAATATTACTATACATTTATAGCAGAAAAGTGTGATTATTTTATAATAATGAGCTCAATCGTCCAATAGTTTTGTCCAGTAGCTTCATGGCACCGGGTGTGGCACAGGGACGAGGTGCAGGAGGGCACTGCCGATCGTCACACCTGCTGTGTGGGAGGGCTTCACAGGCCTCTGGGAGCCTCTGCTCTCCCAGACTTTCCGGGAAGAGCACCTTCTGGGCTCAGGTAGGGGCCCTGCACCTTCACTCTGGGGGCACTGACAAATGCAGAGTTCAGGTGAATGATACAAGGGAAACAGAGAAAGCATTTGGTGGGGAGAGAGGTGTGGAGGCTCCTTCAGTTTGAAAGATCAAGACTCAATCTCACGTCTCTGAAGAGGAGAGATTGTACGTGAGAAGTAAACATTGGGAGCACCAGGCATGAGAGGTCTGTGGCAGGGGCTGGGAGCTGGGGAAGCTGGGGCCAGAGGGGCCAGAGGACACCTGGTGTATTTCTGGGAGGGTGAAGGAGTAAAGGCCAGGACGGGCGGGGCGTGGGCAGAGGGGAGGGGTGAGGGAGGCCAGAACCTGGCAGGGTGTTCGTGGATTTTTTTTGTCTGAAGAGCACTAGGAAGCCAAGCAGGGCCTTAAGGAGGGATAAGGTGATGAGGTTCCTGCTGTTGGATCCCACGGGTGCCGCGGGAGAGGATGGTTGGGGAGTCCGGGAGGAAGCAGGAGAGCGTTAGGAGCACATGGATGCAGTCCAGAACGCCAACGGCTGTGGCTTGGAAGAAAAAGAAATCACACAGCTCAGAGCCAGGATACATCTGGAGGTCCAGGACACTAAGTTCTCTGATGGGGCAGATATGCACCAGAAGAGAAAGAGGGCATCCCAGGCAGTGTTTTCTGTCCCCCAGCCCCTCACCCCGGGCAATGCATACACTGTCCAGACACAGGAAGAAGTGGCCTCATTTCATGGTCAGGATTCTTGGGGCTCAGGTGGGTTAAGGAATTGGTCAAAATCTTGCACAAATCCTGCAAGTACAGAGGAAGAAAATGCATCCCGGTCTTTGACTTTGAAACGTCAGCTCTTTTGCTGTGCCACTTCTCCGCTTCATTTTCTGCCAGTTCCAAGAAGGCAGTTAGCTTTCTCTTTCATTTCCCGACATGTGCTGTGTAACAATGAAGAAATCTTAAGAAAAGAACTGCAGAGTCTAACACGGACACAGGGCCAGCCTGATTCTCTGTCAGAGTGACTGCTTCCTACACTCTGGGTTCCAATACAAAGAATGCACATTTACGCAGCAGGACTGGGCCAAGGCCCACACGCTGAGCAGCTCTGGGGAGCGGAGTAGAAAGTTGCGCCAGCCCTGTCTGATCTGTCTGAATGGTAGGGGTAATACCTTCCCCTCAGTTGTAAACTGAGTACTAAAAGATGGGAGGTGTTTTACAGGCTATGCTTCTTCCTCACACTTACTTTCCCTGGAGTTTCCATCACTAATTATCTGATTGTTCCATTAACCCCCCAAAAAACCCAAGGTCTATTGGGAGTGGAATATTGAGCGGAAGGGCAGGCTGTTCTAGAAGTCATCAGTTCTCTCTGATCATAGTGTCCAAACAGTCCTTCTTCACCAGGCACCTCCTCCCTGTAGATGCGGCATTTTGTATCTACAATGTGGCATTTCCATATAACTCACTCATTTACGCTGATGGGTGCAAATTTCCTTTTAGCCTCCAACATTTTTCCCCAGTCTGTTAAAAGAAAGCAAAACCAGAAAAACCAGAACACCTCTCTCTCTATTTATAGATAGAAACGCTTACCCATATCATAGCATCAGTGCTTTGCTGAAGCCCTGGAGAGTGTCAGGCACCGTGCTAGGAACTGGGAATACAAAAATATGATGTATACCAGTCCCTCGAGGAATCTATGGAACTGGTAAGATTAGCGAACCGTGCACCTGGAGGGAATACAGTTAGAAGTAACTGCAAACTCTGCAGAAATGCTGAGGGGCTTCCGATCTGGTTTCTGTGAGGCCTGTTCATTGCTGGTTGTTTTGTCTCTGGTCTGTGGAGCCCAGATAATGTGCTCTAGGTCTTTAATTTCTTCATCTGTAAAGAATAACCTCAATGGAGTCATTGTGTGTGTTTATTCATAGTTCTCCATGTGGAAGTGAACTCTCTATGGTGGAAAAATGTATCCAGGAAGTATGTGGCAAGTTGGCACCCTCAATGGCATAGCATGCTATAAGAACAATCTTTTTTTTTTTTGAAATGGAGTCTTGATCTGTTGTCCAGGCTGTCGCGATCTCCACTCACTTCAACCTTCGACTTCCGGGTTCCAGCGATTCCCCTATCTCAGCCTCCTGAGTGACTGGAATGACAGGTGTGCACCATCATGCCTGGCTAATTTTTGTATTTTTAGTAGAGATGGGTTTTCGCTATGCTGGCCAGGCTGGTCTTAAAATCCTGACCTCAGATGATCCGCCCACCTCAGCCTCCCAAAGTGCTGGGATTACAGGCATGAAGCACTGCACCTGTCTGTAACAATCTTGATATTAGGATAAACAAGTGATTTCGTAGCTTTCTCTGAAAGAGGAAACACTGGGGACGTCCACCCTAGAATCAGCACCGTGGATCTGGAAGTGGTCCTGGGGAGTTAATAGCTTTAAGATGTGTCCCAATATAACTGTTAGCTTGAATTACCACATGGATTGAACCTTGCTGATCGTAAGAGCCAGGTCATGACCAAAGGGTGTCATTCAGGTGAAATCCGCAGGTGGAAAATTCTTCCCCTCTCCAATGAGAGCATTCTATTTCTCTGCCTATAGTTTGGTGAAACAACACTTTGCGAATAGAGGACGAGATAAATTTTGCCAAGAACAACCATATGGATCTAACTGCTGCTAACAAGCCGTTAGGAAGGAACATCAATAAAAAGCAAGCCTATGAAACTCCCTCCCCGAAGGGCGCCTGTTAAGGAACGCAGCCCGGCGGGCCTGGCGCATCCTCCACATTCTTTCCTCTGACTTATTTTTACTTTCTGTTTGAATTGGCTTGGTTTTATTTTGCCCTAAACTGTCTCTGTAGTCATCCCCCGACAGAGTTGCGAGAGTGAAAGTCCAATCTGCCCACACTTCGCAGAACTCAATGAGGAACCTTCTCAGGAGTCACTTGACGTCAAGGCTGACTTTTAAATTTGCCAAAAAGGCATTCTTTGGGTAGCGGTCGGCACCATCACTTTCCCTCTTTAGAGAGCAGCTACTGGCTGCTGGAATTTACACCCACAAATTGCCTTTTTCTAAACTTAATTCGATGCACAGATGAGGAGAAAGGCGCTTCATACATTGATACTGTTTTTTTAACTAACGTTTTAATATATCATTTGCATTTTATTGTTTTTCCTTCCAATTTTCTAACATTTTTTTTTTACAGGCCAAGCCTAGTGCTGCTAGAAAATATATTTAGAAATCACTTGGTTCTTCTTTGCCTGAACATCATATATTTAGTTACCTGTGTGTTTGCATGAAGTGTGCTTCAGATCTCAAAAAAAATTGACTTTATTTGAAAGCTTGTTTTCTGCTTGTTTACACTATTAATTTAGAGTCCAGGGGAATCTCTAAATTTGCCTCTAGAAACCGCATAATCACCTAATAATACCTGTGCTGACTCCTACTTTCTGACACAAAGTGACTTTTGAAACGCTTCCATCTTGCCTTTCTATTTAATGTTCTGCACTCTGCTTTTTTTTCCCCTTTCGTTTTTTTACAGTCCGTCATGGAGTATTTGTTTACCAAATGTTACTTTTCTTGGATCCAATCTATTTTTGAAGAGTGCAAAGCAAACAACTGTTTGAAGCTGTCAGGCTTCATTTTATTTATGCACGAATAACACAAATAACTTGAAAATGACCTAGTCTGTTTTTCTCAGATTTAGATAGAAAAACTGCTTCCGGGCAATGTTTACGCCAATTTGTTCATGCCAAGTTTCCAGTTTCGGTGCCAACTGGTTTTACAGCCAAGTTGTAAACCTTCGGTAAACATGGCTTATAATGAAAAGTGCAACACAACCTGAACCCTGGCACCAGGGGACGGATGTAAATTTATTCTAAGAACAAAATTCTAACAGGAGCAGGAGGGAAGCCAGGCTGGCTACAAAGTGTTCCCACCATAATATGGAAAATATACACATGATGACATATTTGATTACTAAGATCCCATTAGGCCTATTTAGGCACTTCACGTATTTCCTTTGCTACGGGTGGCTGACGAGTTTAGTTTCATGCTCAGTTTGAAGCCACTGGCTCACTGTCTCAGGGTAGTTCTAGAACTTTGCCTTCAGGTGGGGCTGGGGAGGGAACCCTGGCATGTCAAGACAGGCAGGGGTGATATGGTCGGGCTCTGTGTCCCCACCCAAATCTCATGTTGAAATGTAATCCCCAGTGCTTGAGGCGGGCCTGGTGGCAGGTGACTGGGTCATGGGGTGGCTTCTCATGGTTTCACACCATCCGCCTTAGTGCAGTTGTCCCTGTTGCGAGTTCTCGTGAGAGCTGTTGGTTAAAAATGTGTGGACCCTCCCCCCTTGCTCTCTCTTCCTCCTGCTCTGGCCGTGTGAGAAGTGCCAGCCTCCCCTTCGCCTTCTGCCATGATTGTGAGTTTCCTGAGGCTTCCCTAGAAGCAGAAACCGCTATGCTTCCTGTACAGCCTATGGAACCGTGAGCCAACAAAACCTTTTTCTTTATAAATTTCCCAGTCTCAGGCATTTCTTTATAGCAGTACGAGAATGGAAGAATACATTGAGTATGTTCATCTGCATTCATCAAAGTACAGAAAAAATAATCAAATGTTTTATTTTAACATCACTTCAGAAACGTCCATCCATGTCAACTTCTTCTCTCCTGATACATTGCATGTATCCAGTGTGTTCTTTGCAAAACCTAAGAAAATCCTATCCCTCCCTTTTATAACCCTCCACAGCTTCCTATTTTCTTCGAGTAAGCTCCACACTTCTTCCTGGACCCCAGAGACCAGCAGGTGTGAAGCCTTCTGTCTACAAACTCATCTCCCTTGCCTACTCCCCAGCTGAGCTATCAAGGGACACTGACATCCATTCTGTTTCTAGAACATCCCAAGCTGATCCTGTCTCAGGGTTTCTAGAGGTCCCCTCTGCGGGAAAACCCTTTTTTATCTCCCACTTGGCTGGCTCCTTCTCTCTGCCGACATGTTGCTCAGAATCTGAGAAGCATCCCCCATAAGACTCCATTGAAAACAGCTCCCACTCCACCGCAGACCCCCCTGCACCCCCATCTATCCCGTTGTTGGTTGTTCTTCATAATTTATTTGAAATTGCTCTCTTGCTTATTAATTTACTTACTGATTAGAATGTAAATTAGATTCAAATGTCAATTTACAAGCGCCTGGATGCTTTTTACCATTTTTCAGCCGTATTCCTAGGACTGAGGTGCACAGAGGATACTCAATACAAACTTGTTAAATGAAATCAATGCTTATTAAACCAATGTCTCCTGTTTACATGGCAAAATGCCCAGTGGTACAGGTGCAGCGATGGATAAGCCATAGTCCGAGAGCTCACGGAAGCCTGCTTGGGCTGCACACCTGTGCGTGCAGCCACAGAGAGCTCGTGCTGGGGTTGTCACAAACCCCCCAGGGGACGGGGACCCAGGCCTGGATTCCTGGGGGGACTTCTCTGCAGGCATTAAGGAGTGGGTGGGTGTCCAGCAGGGAGACAAGGAAGAGGGAGGCTCAGGCCGCACTCATGGTGTTTGTGGCTAGCGTGGCCATGGGTATTGTCCTGGGCAGAGTTCATGGTGCAGCTGTGGTGAGAATGAGGCCCTGACTCAGTGCCCTGCTGTGTCCAGGTAGCACCTACTTTTGAGAAGGGAGCCAGAAGATTCCTTCTGCATAAAAAGTGAGACGGTCCAGGCTGGTAGGGAGCTGGGAGAAAGTCTTTGGCTTGAGGGACCGTCATTGCCAGAAAGAAAACTTTAAAAAGTACTTACTTCTCATAGGTGGGATGAAGTCCAGGGCTTCCTGTGTGATGAATTTCCTTGGGTAATCCTGACTAAATCAGAGCCAAAGGATTTAGAGGCATCCAGGTATCCAAAGAAAACCAATTTCAGTTCAGGCCTTGCTGAGCCTCCTTGCCATCCTGAATCCAGGAATCTGAATTCCATACCACCTGTCATGATCTGAATGTTTGTGTCCCCAAAAATGCATGTTAAAATCCTTGCCTTCAAGGTGATGGTATCAGGAGGTCAGGCCTTGGAAGGCGATGAGGTCATGAGGGTGGGACCTCCATGCATGGAATTCGTGCCCTTATAAGAGAGGCCCATGAGAACTCCATCACCCCGTCCTCCATGTGAGGGCACCACAGGAGGCAGGGCTGTCTATGATGCGGAAAGCAGACCCTCGCCAGACACCTGATCTGCTGGAGCCTTGATCTGGAACTTCTAGACTCCAGAATGGCAAGAAATAAATGTGTGTTGTTTAAGCCAAGACTCAGTCTACGGTATTTTGTTCTAGCAGTGCACATGACTGAGACCCCAGCCTACCAGGCCTCAATGCCACAGCATCACAGCACAGGCTATGGCCTATAGAGGCTCACTCACTAAGGCCATCTTAAGAAAGAACTAATGTGGCAGGTAGAAACAAGCCCTTTCATCATGGCCAGATACCTGCACTGGGTGATGTGTTTGCAAGTGTGGAGTCTGCACACCATTGTGCCAGATTCTGGAAGACACATGCCTGGGAATGATTTAGGGACAAACCAACGGGAACTGGGGACTAGGCAGTACTGCTGGCCTAACCAGGAGAGATGATGTGTGAGGTCCTCCAAATCCAGAGCTTCCCACCGTAGGCGTGCTGGAGCACAGGGCCCTGCACTCCCAACAGAAGTCCCTTTTCCCATCTGTCCATCCAGGGAGTCTGTAAGGCAGCTTTGTTTTATGTTTTTGTTTTTATTTGTAGAGATGGGTTCTCACTATGTTGCCCAAGCTGGTCTCCTGGGTTCAAGCGATCCTCCCACCTTGGTCATTCAAAGAGTTGGGACGACAGATGTGAGCTCTTTTGATCCCTCTCTCTAAGCATCTCTGAACTGAGTCAGGGACATATCTCAATGGTACAAATCATTTCATAGGAACCCTAATATCTGGTCCATTGACAGCAAGTGTCCACACACATAACAAAACTTTCTGTCAAACCTGCACTCAGACTGATCTGCAAACAAAACTTAGTTTCATCACTGTTCTCCAGCCTTTTAAAAGAAACACAAAACTTCTGTTTCTTTTTTTTTTTTTTTTGAGACGGAGTTTAGCTCTTGTTACCCAGGCTGGAGTGTAATGGTGCGATCTCGGCTCACCGCAACCTCCGCCTCCTGGGTTCAAGCAATTCTCCTGCCTCAGCCTCCCGAGTAGCTGGGACTACAGGCACGTGCCACCATGCCCAGCTAATTTTTTTGTATTTTTAGTAGAGACGGGGTTTACACCATGGTCTCGATCTCTTGACCTCGTGATCCACCCGCCTCGGCCTCCCAAAGTGCTGGGATTACAGGCGTGAGACACCGCGCCCGGCCAAAACTTCTGCTTCTTAAATATGAAATGGTTGAAAATACTAGAGAACACTCTCTCCTACTTTTTTTTTTTTTTGATGACAAAAATTGTTCTTGTTGGCCGGTGTGGTGACTTACCTCTGTAATCCCAGCACTTTGAGAGGTGAGGCAGGAGGATCACCTGAGGTCAGGAGTTCAAGATCAGCCTGACCAACGTGGTGAAACCACGTCTCTACTAAAAATACAAAAAATTAACCAGGCTTGGTGGCACATGCCTGTGCTTCCTGTTACTCAGGAGGCTGAGGCAGGAGAATCGCTTGAACCTAGGAAGTAGAGGCTACAGTGAACTGAGATAGTGCCATTTCACTCCAGCCTGGGTGACAGAGTGAGACTCCATCTCAAAAAAAAGATTGTTCTTGTTGTGATATACATATGCATATTGCATTGTTCTTGTTGTGATATACGTATGTGCATATATATATCACAAGATATAAATATACATATATATATATATATATATATATACACCAAGAAATACTATTCAGTTTTAAAAAGGAAGAGAATATTGCCCATTTGTGACAGCAAGGATGAACCTGGAGGATATTACGTTAGGTGAAATCAGCCAGGCACAGAAAGGCAAACACTGAATGGTCTCATTTACATGTGGCATCTAGAAATGTTGATCTCACAAAAGCAGAGAATAGAACAGAGGTTGCCAGTGTCCAGGGAATGGGCAGATGGGGAGCTGTTGATCAAAGGGCATAAATTTTCTATTATAAGAGGAATGAATTCTAGAGAACCAAGGTTTGGCGTGGTGACCGTAGTTTACTGTAATCTATTATATACTTGGAATTTGCTTAGGAAGTAGATTTTAAGTGTTCTCACCACACACACACACACACACACACACACACGGAAGGTGGTAGACGTGTTAATCAGCTTGATTTGTTAATCATTTTACAATGTATATGCATGTCAAAACATCACATTCTACACCTTGAGTATATTCTATTTTTATTTGTCAATTATTCCTCAGTTAAGCTGAAAAACATTAACAAATAAAATAAATAAAAACAACATCTTGGAATCCCAGGAGGAGAAGAGTGTGAGGTGGAGCGTTTGTCAGGACAGACGAGTCTCACGACAGCCCCCGGGAGAAAGCATGGCTGAAAGACGCTGCTGTTCCTCTGCTGAGGAGCCTTTGTCTTTCGTTTCTTCGACCAGGGCTAAAGGCCTGTTCCTCACAGAGCGATTCTGCTCCCTCAGTCCCAGGCCACCTCGACGTCGGGGAGCTGATGTGCACCTCCAAAACAGGAAGACGTCAAAGGATGCTGAGAGCCCACTGCGGCACCAAGCAAATGCTACATCACACGCCCTTTGCTAAGAGTCCCGGAGCCGGACGTCTCCACGACTGAGTTAAAAGCCATTTCCCAAGGAAGGAGCTGGAAAGTTTTCTGAAACCAGTAGTGGAAGCTAATGTCTAATAAAGCAAACTCTTACGATGCATCTGGAAAGATTCCATACGTCAAATACACATCGAAGAAAAAAGACAATTTAATGAACTCATGCTGATTTCTGTTTTCAAATTGACTTTGAAAGGAATTCACAGCAATAAAAAGGCCGCACCCTGACTTGAAAGCTTTAGCTTCAAGAGAGAATTCACGGGGCCTTTGCAGGGGGCTGCCATAATCACCATGTTTTTAAAATGGAATGAAAGATTTGCCCGTACACATTAAATGCCAAATGAGAAGAAAAGCACATAAAGGTGAAGATGGTAACTTCAAGGCCCAAATATCAACATGGTGTAAGATGTAATGTGATGAACACACAGGCTTGGCCCGTGTTGAACACGCGTGACATGGCTGGGCGCAGTGGCTCGTGCCTGTAATCCCAGCACTTTGGGAGGCTGAGGTGGGCGGATCACTTGAGCTCAGGATTTCAAGACTAGCCTGGTCAACCTGATGAAACCCCATCTCTATTAAAAATACAAGTTAGCCTGGTGTGGTGGTGTGCGCCTGTAACCCCAGCTACTCAGGAGGTTGAGGTACGAGAATTTCTTGAACCTGGAAGGTGTAGGTTGCAGTGAGCTGAGATGGCACAACTGTACTCCAGCCTGGGTGACAGAGCCAGACTCTGTCTCAAAAAGAAAGAAAGAAAGAGAAAGAAAGAGAGAAAGAGAGAGGGGGGAGAAAGGAATGAAGGAAGGAAGGAAGGAAGGAAAGAAGGAAGGAGGGAGGGAGGAGGGGAGGAAGGAAGAAGGAGGGAAGGAAGAAGGAGGGAAGGAGGGGGGAGGAAGGAAGGAAGGAAGGAGATAGGCCTCCTCTGTCCTTGTTTCTAGAGCTGCTGCCAGCCTGCTGCTGTCTCTCCGTGCTTTGCTGGAAGCCAGAGAATCCTACAGCCGATGCCGTTTCGTGGCGTCGCTCTTGGAGCCACTGCAAGCTTCCTTATACAGCCCCCAAAACACTGGAATGGCTGCAGCTTAGCTGGGCCGGCTTCAAGATCAAGACGAAGCTGATGCACTTTGCAATGTGCTACTTTGTGGTTCACTCCATGAACAAAAACTGAGGCCTGCTCGGTTCCCAGAGCTGCTCAAGATGCCAGAGACGTGGTGCGGTGAGAGGACTGCACGCACTGCCCACAGTGCAAGCAACCCAGGGAAGGGGGACAGGGATGAGTGGACAGGAAAACAGGGGAAAAGGCAAGCAGAGAACAAGGCTGTGGAAAGCGCTCTGTAGCCCAAGCGAGAGAGACGTCACTGACTCTGAGTAAGGCATGGTATTAGCCATACAGGGAAGTGCTCTGAGTTGGTGATTTCAAAAATTGATAGAATTACCCAAAGATTAAGTATTGAGACTAAGAGAAGGAGGGAGGGACCAAGATAAATTAAATGATCAGCTGGTTTACTGAGATTGAAGACTCAGAGAAGACATTCAGGGAGAAACCAAGCCAGGGAGAGGACAGGTAAGTGCCGTGGTAGGATCTGAGCACGCAGAATTTGGGGATCAGGACTCTAGATGGCCTCTAGAGAGAGCCGTGTTGAAGGCCCTGTTGAGACAGCACAGAGAAGGGAATGGTGCGCTAGGCTCCTGCCTCTAGGGAAGACAAGTCCAGGAAGAGAACCAGGAAACTGCAGAGTAGCCAGCCACATAGAGAGAAGGAGATGAAAATGTTTTAGGAGGAAGGTAAGGAGCAACCCGGAGACTTCATACTGAACAGTCAAGCAGATTCGGAACAGAGACGCAACGGCTGGCTCTGGAGTCGTGGTGTCCCTGGGGCTTGGCTGGCGAGAGCAGTTTCCCTGGGACATGGCCACAGCAGGCTTTTGGAGTGGGTGGGGAACTGCAGAGGGCGAGGAGAGCTGATTCTCTAAGGGCCGAGTGCATGAAGATGAGCAGAGCCGTGGGACGATGGAAACGTGTGTGTGCAGTGACAGGGGGGTCCCCCTTCGTTTTGTTCCAGTGACAGAGGATACTGACCCAGGTGGTGATGCTAGAGAGGAGAGACACTCATCCTGCAGAAGGGGAAGGAAAATTGTCAGCCGCATTCTGGAGAAGACAAGGAGGGCCTGGCTGGGCTGAGAGCACAGGGGAGGGTCTGACCCTTGCCGAGGGCAGGGCAATCTCGCAGGGACATGAGGCACGAACGTGGCAGCAATGCAAAGTGCAGGTAGTGGCTGTGCTGGAGAAACCGAAATGTTTCTAAACAGATCTCTCCATTTTCTCAGTGGAGTGTGAGGAAGGATTGTGAGCTGAGAGTGTGGCTTGCTGTCAGGGGGAAGTGAGGCAGAGACAGCCACAGTGCAGGGAGCTGCAGGTGGGGGAGCAGGGGCACCTAGATTGAAGTGAAGCCCTCATCACAGCGGCAGGAAGTGGAGGGTTACCTTCCCTTTCTGATTCCCCGCTGAGTGAATAGGCACTGTGGGACCCTAACCCTAACCCTAACCCCTAACCCTAACATCGACCCTAACCGTAACACCAACCCTAACCTTAACATTAACCCTGGGTAGGTATGGATGACATTTTGACCAGAGTTGGGATTTGCCAGGTGAGTTTAGCAAGAGAGAGAGTTGGGCAAGGTGAGATGAATGACATATCACCTAGGATCAGGTTCTACTTTAAGTAACAAAGACCAAAACTACAGGGTCTTGAATACAATTGAAGGGTTTCTCCTCCTTCTCCTTCTCCTCCTCCTCCTCCTCCTTCTCCTTCTTCTTCTTATTTTTATTTTGAGACAGAGCCTCGCTCTGTCACCCAAGCTGGATTGCAATGGCACAGTCTCGGCTCACTGAAACCTCTGTGTCCTGAGTTCAAGCAATTCTCCTGCCTCAGCCTCCCAAGTAGCTGAGATTATAGACTTGCATCACCACGCCTGGCTAATTTTTTTTTATTTTTTTAATTTTCGATAGAGATGGGGTTTCGCCATGTTGGCCAGGCTGATCTTGAACTCCTGACCTCAGGATATCCACCCTCTTTGACCTCACAAAGTGTTGGGATTATAGGAGTGAGCCTCTGCACCCAGCCTGCTGTTATTTCTTTCACATAAAAACCAGGAGGTGGGTGATGAAGACACAGCAGGGCAGCCCAGCTGCATGTGGTCCTGAGACACCCAGACTCTGCCATCCCTAGCCTTTACCTTCATGGCCCAAAGAGGCATCCAGAGCACCAGTCATCACATCTACATTCCAGGCACCAGAATAAGAAGGGAAACAAAAATAAAGTGGAAAAGACACATTTTAAGGAATACTCTTGGAAGCTGTCAAATGATACTTTCCTTCAAGTTTAGCTTCAGTATAGAGAATCTATTCTGCACAGTCATTTGTCAAGATAAACCTGGGGCTCTTTTTCTATGGAACATGAGTAGGAAGGACAGGGAGGGTCAGCCATCCATCTTTTTGGGGAAGATAACAATGAGTGAGGAGAAAGAGTGAGGCTGATGGACTAAGGCATTGGTGAGTTCAAAGATTCGCTCTAGCTGGAGTACAAGATTCCAGGAAGAACAGATTGTGGTGGACAGGCCTGGGGCCTGCAAAGTTGACGTTCTGTTTGAGTCACAGGAGGGAAGTTATTAGAGGCAAAGGGGCCCATGGACCCTGGTGGGACTCGCTATGAGCCCAGAAAGAAGGGAACGTGGGCGGGACATTTCCTCGAAGCGGCCTCTGGTGTTTAGAATGGAAGGAATTTTGGATTCACCTCTGTTGACATTCAGCTAAAATATTTGAAGACATTTTAATCATGCATTCATTCACTCAGCAGACATTTATTGAGTTCTAAATATTCTGCTAAGCCCTAAAAATCAGTTAATGTGAGAGCGTTCACCTCTGCTGGCTAAGAGTCATCGCTGGTTAAACAGATGCTATCAACCTTGTCCCCCAGCCTGTGGTTACAGCTGTTGTTTGCAATAGTTACCATCACGACCGATTTTTTTGTTTTTTTTGAGATGGAGTCTTGCTCTGTTGCCAGGCTGGAGCACAGTGGCACAGTCTTGGCTCACTGCAACCTCTGCCTCCCGGGTTCAAGAGATTCTTCTGCCTCATCCTCCCAAGTAGTTGGGACTACAGGCACATGCCAAATGCCCGGCTAATTTTTGTATTTTTTAGTAGCGACAGGGTTTCATCATGTTGGCCGGGATGGTCTCGATCTCTTGACCTCGTGATCCACCCGCCTTGGCTTCCCAAAGTACTGAGATTACAGGCATGAGCCACTGCGCCCGGCCACGACCGATTTTAAAGTTAAACATTCAGCCCATTTATCTAGCTATCAAAGGAAAACAGTAATAAATGCACCTAGATGCTCGTGTATGGACGATCACTTTTGCTAATTGATTGAGTCACTGGAAGCCTTTGTGCACTACTCGGACAGCCTTGACTGGTAATTTGTGTGCATAGCTGACTCTGAGTCATAGGACGGAACGGATGGATATGTGGTTTTCGCCTAACAAGTGATTTTTGTGGTGTTTCACTTGCTGCAGGGCTTTTCAACTGGTGCAGAATTTAGGTTAAAGTTTTTGAGCAGCTCTGGACTGCAAAAGGGCCTCCCTTCACTGAGCAGATGCATATGACCATGTGCTTTTCCGGTTAACTCCAAACTTCAGGGAAACTCCGGGAAAGGTTCCTTCTGTATTTGTTGGTGAGTATGATGTTAAGCTTCTACATTGTATCTCACATCTCCCAGGGGGTAAAGGAATTCTAACAAAACAAGTCACTGAAGAAGGGAGACACGGTCATCTACAATTAGGTTGCTCAGCTTCCACACTGGCTGCAAGCTCATTTGGCCAGATTTCTGATGGGCCCTTTCTGAGTAAGTTCTACTTAATGAACACCAAACCTAGCATCTCCTAGGCTCCTTTTTCAAAGGCATGTCATAGTGGAAAAATAATTTAGTTGCAAAGCAGAGTTTTAAAATAGAATACAGTAGAATTTAATAAATTAATAAAGACTTTGTGGACTGTTATTATAATTGAATAGCAGGGATAAAACAGAAAATATCGGAGATTATATCCTGCAATATGAGTAGGAGAAGTTTTAAGAAATTAGGTGGGAAATCAAAATTCTAACCAGGTGAGGACCAGGGTGGGGTTTAAAGGGAGCAATTGCTGTCTATACAAATTTTTTGTTCCCGTTTTATATGGAAACTTGGAGATTTTTTCCTTCTCTTCCTTTCTTCTTTTATCCTTCCTTCATTATTCATTTTTAAACTTTTATTCTTTTTTCTGTTCTTTCTTTTCATCTATCCCCTTCTCTCCCTCTCATTCCCTCCTTCCTTTCCCCTTCCTCCCTTCCTCCCTTCCTCCCTCCATCCCTCCTTCCCTCCCTCCCTTCCTTCCTTTTCTTTTTTCTTCCTTTCTTTCTTTCTTCTTCTTTCTTTTCTTTTTTTCTCTGCCTCTCTCTCTTATAATGAGTCACAGAAAAAAAATCTTTTTAATCTTTCTTTTTCTTTTGTGCTGTGATTTTTATCACCCAATTCTAAAGAAGCTTTGTAATCTTTGGGAAATAGGGAAGTGCACCTTCCAGTAAATTTTCTTTCATTTAGTTACAAGGAATGCAATTATAAACCTCAAGTTTGGTTTCTCCATGGTAGGCTCTACTATCTTTGCAGACCACCAAGCTTTTGTTTTAAAAATCATTTTACAGCTGTATCTCCTCTTTCAAGACTAAAATAAAAATGTCTTTTCACATGTCTAATAAAAAGTGTTCAAATCGAGTTTACTGACCTGCAAAGCAAACTAGAATAAGAATCAAATTTGAAATACAAGGAAAGAGGCAACGATGTATCAGAGAAAAGGATAGAGACATTCGAACAAAAGCAGACAGTTCTTGTCCTTATGGAGTTGACAGTCAAGAAGGAAAGATACATGAATGGAAGAACTGGAAGGATAAATGTGCTGGTGCTGGTGCTGATGGTGGGGGAGGCCGCGTATAAACGGGGCAGGGGATATGTGGAAACTCTCTGACTTTTCTGCTCAAGGTCTCGTAATCCTAAAACTTTCCTAAAGCATAAAATCAGTCAGGCATGGTGGCTCACACCTATAATCCCAGCACTTTGGGAGGCCAAGCCAGGCAGATTACCTGAGCCCAGGAGTTCAAGACCAGCCTAGGCAACATGGTGAAACACTGTCTCTACAAAAAATTCAAAAATTGGCCAGGTGTGGTGGCAGGCACCTGTAGTCCCAGTTACTTGGGAGGATGAGGCAGGAGGATCTCTTGAGCCTTGGAGGTGGAAGTTGCAATGAACTATGCTCACACCGCTGTACTCCAGCCTGGGGACTGAGCCAGGCACTGTCATAAAAGGAAATGAAATAAAATGAAATAAATAAAATAAAAAGAACACAATCTACTAAAATGAAAACAAACAAAAAATAACAACATCAAAAAAAAAAAAGAAAAGAAAAAAAGTAAAACTATAATCATGAAAGAAAGATGGAGAGGAGCCGAGAGAGGGTGTATTTTGGTGACCTGACCTGACTGTACTCGGTGGAAACTTAGCTCTACATGAAGAGTCAGTATTAACCAGACAAATGGCTCCATGTTCTGGACAGAGTCGAGGGCATGGCCGGAGACTAGCGGTAGGAGAGGGTAGGCCTGGTGCATGGAGGATGACCAGGAGGCTGGTGCGGTGGGCTGTGAAGAATGTGGAAGGGAGGCTGGGGGAGGTGGCCCTCAATTGGGGCTAACAGTGGTGGGTGATCCTTGAAGATTTTTAGAAGGTAAATGCTCTAATAACACTGACTTGTTTTAAAGTTTCCCCTACAGTGTTTTATTTACAGAGGTGTAATTTGCAGTGAAATGCACATATTGGTGATTTTTTTTGACTTCAAAGATTTTATTATTATTATACTTTAAGTTCTAGGGTACATGTGCAGAACGTGCAGGTTTGTCACGTAGGTATATATGTGCCATGGTGGTTTGCTGCACTCACCAACCCATCATCTACATTAGGTATTTCTCCTAATGCTATCCCTTCCCTAGCCGTCCAGCCCCTGCTCTCCCTCTCCTTGCCTTCCACCCCCTGTATGTGATGTTCCCCTCCCTGTGTCCCTGTGTTCTCATTGTTCAACTCCCACTTATGAGTGAGAACTAACTTCAAAGATTCTATCTCAAACAAAGGAAAGAAACTAAAGAAATAGTCCAAGGTCCAAGCAATTCTGAGAAAAGCAAAACAGGAATTTATCTTATCTGGTGTCAGGGCTGGTTTTTCTTCTTCTTTTTTTTTTTTTAATGTATTTATTATACTCTTTGTTCTGGGGTGCATGTGCAGATCATGAGGTTTGTTACGTAGGTATACACATGCTGTGGTGGCGGTTTTACATGTGCAACCTGTATCACTCACCACCCAAACAAGATTGGCGTCTTCCCAACACCCCAGGGCCTCTAGCCCTTTTTCAGCTTTGCCTGAAGAACAGACGACTGATGGTTGCGTCTGCATGACGGACTTCACACGTGGGTCTTCACACGTGGGACTCCACACATGGGACTTCACACGTGGCATGCTGCACTAGAAAAGCCGAGGCATGCATGGGAAGTAGACGGCTCCATACCCTGAAGTTCAGCTTTTCTTTTTGAAAGTTCTTTTGGCTTTATTATGGAATAGAGGTTAGAGAAAGGCAAAAGATATGGTCATAGCAGGAGGAAAACTTCCTTATCCTGGAGGAGGACGTAGGGTCTTGGAGCGTGTGTGGCGTTCAGGGCTCCCTGCAGCCTGCAGCCAGAGTGTGTCCTCACCCTGCCCTGTGCCAGCCCCATGACCTGGAAGGAATGGCTGAAACTCTCTGGGCCTCAGCTTCCTCGTCTGTGAAATGGGGAGGCGAACAGTGCTACCTCCTCTGGTTGGTTTGTGGCGAGGGATAAATGAGGCAATCTGTGTAAAATGCAGGGAGGGTGGCAGATGTAACCACGGAGATTGACGGATACGTTTCCACATCCTGTGTTGACCAAGCATGCACACTAGAATACAGTCTGCATGATTGACACATGTGAGTGCAATTCAGGAAATGCATATGCAGCAACACTTGCCGTAAAACTGTTGCATGAAACTATCATTTTAAGAAAAATACATTAAAAATTACCTTTTGCAGGAAAGGAACAGTCCAACAAATTTAACCTATATGTTGAATCACTGTGAAACAACTCAGTTTATAATTTTGCCTTCATCTAGTGGGGTGACTTTTGTAGTTTCTGTCACTGCTGCCTGGAGTATAAAATTAAACACCTTTTTTTGCAGAAAAAGCCTCCAGCTGTTATTTTTTTTTAAATCTCAGATAATATGGGGTAAGTTTTAAAAGACCCGAGACACACAGAATGCTACCTTTTGTAATGCTCTAGGAGGAGGTCTTCAGAAAATATGAACCAAATTCAAAATAAAAGAATTTTTTTTTAAATGTTGTAAGCACTGCACACGGATGAACTCTACCAGGTTGGTGGGATTCTTTCTGATTAGATGACTGAATTTTATTTTTGGATTTTCCCCTTTACCTGTACTCTTTTCATTTCTTAAAAAAGGAAAAAGGGTTAGCTGCCTGCTAGTGCACAGCTTTCTGGCTTTCACAGAGAAATCAGAAATCTAGGCCAGGGAGGAAAAGGTGCTTTTATCCCTCCGGTGATCGCAGGGTGGTGATTTGGGGTTCACTCTGCAGCCCTCCTGAAACCAGAGCTTCAGTGACCTGGGCTCAGTCTGGGGGTGCTGAACCCAGAGGTGGTATTGGTGGGGACTCTTCTGGAGACCACGCTGCTTTCTAAATCTGCCTTTCGGTTTGGTCCTGCACAATCCTTTCTGCCTTCACTTTTTACCTCTTAGGGGAAGGGTTCCCTGAAGCTTTAACCAGTCCCAGAGAGGCTGCTGATTGGGTCTGAAACAAGATCAAGAAACTCAGGTAGCAAGAAAAGATGGGAGAGGCAGCCAGGAAGAGGCCAAAGGTGGCCATTTTCCCTTTCATTGACATTGAAAGTACCTCTGTGTGCTTACATACTGAGACTGTAAGAACGAAATAGAGCGTATAAACTTTTGTAAATGAAAGAAATCACAGGTATCACAGGTGAACTATTAAATCTAGACAGAGAGCACCCAATACCTGCCTCTATCTGAAACCCCACAGTAATAGGCTCTGTACAGGAGGGGAGTGATGCCATTTATTGGAAAATACTCACTGAGGGCATGTGGACACAAAGAAGAGAACGACCCCCACTGGGGCCTATTCCAGGGTGTGGGCATGAGCAGGGTGAGGATTGAAAGCCTGCCTGTTGAATACTCTGCTAATATGTGGATGACACAATTATTTGTACACTAAACCCCCTCAACACACAACGTACCCACATAACACACCTGCACATGTGCCCCTTGAACCTAAAATAAAAGGTGGAAAGAAACAAAAAGAGAAAATACCCAGCAGAGCCTGTGGGAACATCTAAAGCACGTGTCACCGTCCTTCACTTCAGCCCGGGATGCGCCATCCCACCCAGGCATCATCTATAGGCTGTGGGTTTGGGAGTGGTCCTGGGCTCTCCCCACCCTGCAGTGGTTTCCCAGGTCCTTGCCCCTGCTCCTGTGATGTGACTGTCTCTGCAGATCAGCAGAGATTCCCAACCTCCTCTTCTCAGATGCTCCATCTGTTTTCACTTCAGTCCCGTGTCCCCTTTCCCCTGAATCTCTTCTCTCTGTCCCCACAGATTCCTCTGCCAACTGTGTCTTGGTTTGCTGGTTGCACCTTGGAGAGCCCTGTCGGGGTGGGGGGATAGGAGGAGGGAGGATGATATCCACTGGGCGAAGTGGGTGCTCTTACCATATCCCAGGGAAGTTTGCTTTTGCTAAAAGAACTTCTTTCTCTTCCCCAGCTTTGACTTTAATTACAAATGCACCCCCCACATGAACCCTTTAAAAAATGCCTCTGGGTTAGGTGTGTGCCAAGCCTCAAGAAAGGAAGTGGTGTTTGCCTTGCCCCTGAAGGCGAGGCCAGGTGATATGGTGGTGAAGGTGCCAAGAAAACCCTCCTCCACCACAGAGTTCAAAGGATTCATTTTGAGATGGCCTCTTTTGATGCCCAAGTCAAGCTATGAAGCATTATCTTAACTCATTTAAAAAAAAGTTTTAAATGTGTTAAGCATTATAAGTATTTCAGCTACAATGCTACACACTCATGATGGTAACTTTGAATAAGTCTCATTCCTGACACAGCTCATTTTGGTAAAGTAGAAGCATAAGTAAACAGAGATTTATAATAAATTGTGATAGATGCTAACAAAGACATTTATGAAACAACACAGCCAGAAAGCTGGACTTGAACACCTATTGTTTTCGTGGGAGAGGAGTTCCAAGCAGTAAGACTAATTGTATTATTAGCTTCAGCTAATGGTGAACATATTCAATATCTCCTCCAATGTTCTGTGTTCTTAAATGAAATATTCTCAGCCTTTAGAGTATATGGTTTGGAATCCTGGGTCAACCACCTACTGGCTTTATAAACTTAGCCAAGTTACTTGAACTCTATGCCTCAGTTTACTTTTCCGCAAAGTGTGAATAATTAAAAAAAATACTTAACTTTTCGGTTGTTCTGAGAATAAATTGCTTGATACATAAAAAGTGATTAAATTAGTGCCTGGTCATAATGAGAGCTTTAGAAACTTGAACTTTTTTTTTGAGACAGAGTCTAACTCAGTCTCCTAAGCTGGAGTGCAGTGGTGTGAACTTGGCTCACTGTAGCCTCAGCCTCCTGGTTTCAAGCGATTCTCCTGCCTCAGCCTCCTGAGTAACAAGGACTAAAGGTGTGTACCCCCTCACCCAGCTAATTTTTGTATTTTTAGTAGAGACAGGGTTTCACCATTTTGGCCAGGCTGGTCTTGAACTCAAAGACATGGCCATTAAGAGGGTCTGACCGTCAGAAATAATCACACATATACAATCATCTGATCTTCGATAAACCTGACAAAAACAAGCAATGGGAAGAGGAAATGATGCTGGGAAAGCTGGCTAGCCATATGCAGAAAACTAAAGTGCTTCTGCACGGTAGAAGAAACTGTCATCAGCGTGAACAGGCAACCTACAGAATGGAACATTTTTGCAATCTACCCATCTGATGAGGTCTAATATCCAGAATCTATAAGGAACTTATACAAATTTACAAGAAAAAACAGCAACAACAACAAAAAAGGATAGTGGGCAAAGGATATAAACAGACACTTCTCAACAGAAAACATTTATGCGGCTAATAAACATGAAAAAAAGCCCAATCATTGGAGAAATGCAAATAAAGACCACAAAGAGATCCCATCTCTTGCCAGTCAGAATCATGATTATTAAAAGTCAAGAAACAATAGATGCTGATGAGGCTGTGGAGAAATAGGAACGTTTTTACAGTTTCGGTGGGAATGTAAATCAGTTCAACCATTGTGGAAGACAGTGTGGCGATTCCTCAAGGATCTAGAATCAGAAATACAATTTGACCCAGCAATCCCATTACCGGGTATATACTTGAAAGAATATAAATCATTCTGCTATAAAGACACATGCACACATATGTTTATTGCAGCACTATTTACAATAACAAAGACATGGAACCAATCAAATACCCATCAATGATAGACTGGACAAAGAAAATATGGCACATACGCACCATGGAATACTGTGCAGCCACAAAAAAGAAGGAGATCATGTCCTTCGTGGGGACATGGATGATGCTGGAAGCCATTATCCTCAACAAACTAACACAGGAACAGAAAACCAAACACCACATGTTCTCACTCATAAGTGGGAGTTGAACAATGAGAACACATGGACACAGGGAGGGGAATATCACACACTGGGGCCTGTTGGTGGGTGGCGAGCAGGGGGAGGGAGAGCATTAGGACAAATACCTAATGCATGCAGGGCTTAAAACCTAGATGACAGGTTGATAGGTTCAGCAAACCACCATTGCACATGTGTACCTACGTAACAAACCCGCACATTCTGCACATGTATGCCAGAACTTAAAGTAAAATTAAAAAACAAAAGAGAGTCTGACATAAGGAGATTGCAGTTAGCTTTAATTTACATTTAATTTGCTATTGCATTTGAAACTATTCATTCCCAAGCAATGCCCTTTTTCTCTGCAATCTTTATTTCTTTGATGTACAGCTCCATAAAGATGCCAGTGCAATTCTTCACCTTTCTATCAGAGGTCCTTAAGTAATTTCAGAAGCATGTTTCATTCCTGACTTTCTAAACGCAGAAACAGAGACAAAGACGCCTTCAGTCAATAGCTCAAGGACACCCAGAGCACTGACGGCAGCGCCATGGCGGGTGAGGGCCCTCAGCTCCTCAGGAGGCTCCTCTCCTCATCGCCAGGCACAGCCACCTAATTCACTCAGTGCTTTTAGAAAGCAATAGTTATTGCTGCTTGACTTGGGCTAGACTATATCATAATCCTATAATATGTGAAATTAATTTTCTCAGTGATTCAGTGCCAGGTTTTACTCCAAGCTGAGGCTAATCCAGAGAGTTAATACAACATTCTTGATTTTTGTTGTCCAAAAAGAGATAGCTTCATCTTACCTTCAAAAGTATTGGTAGGTCTTAGGAAAGGTCTAATGATTTCTGTTTTTTGAAATACATTCTACAGCTTTATCTGTTCTCAAGAACAGAGTATAACTTCTACAATGATATTTATAAATTATTTGGTAATCAGATGTCTAGTTTTCTAGGACAGTGTCTAACCAAAACAATGCAATTATGTATTATAAAAATTTGATAAAAATGTATTTCTCACTCACTCTGGCATTCTGTCCCAGAGTTCAATAATGTTTCCAGTCTCTGTGACCTCTGTAAATAATTGAAATAGTAAATGAACATACACTCATTGGTATTTACTCTTTTTCCTTTTTTCTCAACTAACCCTGTAGTGCAACAGACTTTGCTGCCTTTGGAGCTGAAGTAAGCCATCTCCTTGTCGTATATTCAGGGATATAAAGAAGATGGCAAGTCACTTTGTAGGAAATGCGATTTACACTATTGGGTGCTTTTAGAGAAATTAAGAGCGAGGTAAAGGATTGGTCAGCAGGGGTGATCGTGGCAAGGATTCTGCAGGAGATGGTTGGTTGTGAAACACGGAAGCCTCCGGCACTCTCCAGGCCTCAAAGCAATCTCCAGTGTTCCTGGCTTTGTATTTCAGGAGCTGGACAGTGGTCCTCGGTAGAGCAACATTCAGTCACCCCAAGAGACAGCCTCTTCCCTTTTAGTTTCATGCTCCAAGCAAGCAGAGGGAACCATAAACTTTTCCTTCCGTGAAAGTAGTGAAACATGTGAGTGCATATTTATCAGCCACCTTTTATTTTTGTGAAAACTTTGTCTTGTTACATTTCATAAAATGTAGAAGTGCAGGAAGTGTTGGGTATTCTCTCGTTTTTTTCCCCGACTTTGAGGTTCGGAAGTCAGAGATCACAAAGTGCCTGTCCGCAGGTGGCCAGTTAGCCAATGGCCCTGGGTCCTGAGGTCCTACCTCCTGGACAAACTATCCTCCTGCCTGGGGAGCCTTTGTTCAGGAGCGAGTTCTGACTCATTTAGTGAAACGCTGATGCTGTATGCCTGCTGTGGAGTGTGTTTAGGCAGATGGGAATGGTGCTGTCTGAAGCATGTGAGTGAAGAAAGGGGACCCAGTTTTAGGGAGGGAATTCCAGGTGAAGTCTTTGGGCTCCACCGTCTTTTGAGTGATTTTTCAGGGAAAGGCTGGGAGTAGAGGGGAGGGACACATAGGTGCTCCGCTGGCGACGTCACTCTGTGTGGCCTGGGCTTGGTGTCCAGCCCTGACAGCCATATTCCTTGTGCTGGAGTCTGTCTTAGGGCAGGGCCCACAGCTTCTACCTCACCTTTGACAGGGAAGGGAACTGTGTCATCCAGCCCATTCTGAAATTATTATTATTTAAGTATTTATTCATATGTTTTTTGAGACAGGGTCTCACTCTCTCTTCCAGTCTGGAATGCAGTGGTGCCATCACAGGCGAACTCCTGGGCTCAGTTGATCCTCCCGCCTCAGCCTTCCAGGCAGCTAGGACTGCAGACCAGTGGTATCACCCCTGGCTGATATTTATTTATTTATTTAGTAGAGAAGGAGTCTCACTATGCTGCCCAGGATGGTCTTGAACTCCTGGCCTAAAGAGATCCTCCTGCCTTGGC
The DNA here is from genome assembly GCA_004027835.1 of Alouatta palliata. Lineage (NCBI taxonomy): Eukaryota > Metazoa > Chordata > Mammalia > Primates > Atelidae > Alouatta > Alouatta palliata. The sequence goes on from PVKV010005214.1 coordinate 73,178, forward strand.
CTCCCAAAGCACGTATAGGTATGAGCCACCATGCTCATACTGTGCTTCTCTGCTGAAGTAATGTGCTAGTCATGACAATGTACTCATCAGCTACTTAAAAAAAAAGTCTCTGAATGGTGACAACAGTATCCTATGGGACATTAGAAAGCTTACTTAGCTCTCTCTGCTCCACTTTAACTTCACTAATAGTCATTCAGGACTTTTATCGAAATTCTCATCAGCATCTCAAGAGGTTTTTCAGTCTTTTCTTGAATGGTAAAATGGCACAGTGTAACCTCAACCTGCACCAACAACTTATACTGTGTGGAGTCCAAATGAACACTGTTGCTTTGCCCTCTGAGCCGGGCTTATCACTCGAGCACTGGGCGGACCACTGGCTTTGTAAATCAGTCTTTTCTTTTTTTTTTTGAGATAGAGTTTTGCCTCTTTGCCCAGGCTGGAGTGCAGTGACCCCACCTCCGTTCACTGCGGCCTCCACCTCCCGGGTTCAAGCAATTCTCCTACCTCAGCCTCCTGAATAACTGGGATTACAGGCACCCACTCCACCATGCCCAGCTGATTTCTGTATTTTTAGTAGAGACAGGGTTTTGCCATGTTGGCCAGGCTGGTCTCGAACTTTTGACCTCAGATAATCCGCTCACCTGGGCCTCCCAAAGTGCTGGGATTACAGGTGTGAGCAATGGTGCCTGACTGTAAATTAGTCTTTCATTTAAACATTTCCTCAGCCCACTCACTGCACCTGGTTTGGATGGAATAGGGCAGGAGGGTTTTAACCTTTATATTATTTTAAAGAGGTGGATTTATTTAAAACATGTAAATTGTTAGTTGTACCTTTTGTTCTTAAGGCCCTTTCTAAGGAATCCAGCTTAAAATTTCTGTAGCTATACTTTATTTCCAGCCCCAATTAGTCATCAGGATATAGGAGTTTTATTTATCTGTACAGTGCATTCTAGTTAAAAAAAGATTATGCCAAATTGAAAATTTCAATAGATGCCCCAGTCAAAATTCTCTAAACATTACTATTACTTATAGGCCATACTACGTATACAAAGTAAATCATGAACAATTAAACACAAAAATGTGATGGTTTTCTTTGTGAGCTAGTGATCAGAACCAAGCCCATGAGAACTAGAAAGTCTGAGGTCAAACCAGGGTTATTGGAGAAAAGATCAAGTTATTTGACCTTTTCTCTAATACAATTTAGTCTGACACATGATCTTACCCGTCGGAGAAGCCAATTCGCATCTCCAAGCACTAGATTCACCCTGCAATAAAACCTGAAAATACACCTTCCAAACAAATATCTGAAGACGCACTGTATTCCATTCAAATCATAGAAACTATTTGTGCCAGTTGTCAGAAGTGAGTTCTGTACTTACCGCACCTTGAGAGAGACCTGCTGCTGGGTGAGATAGACACAAGGGGTGAGTGTGCAACTTATTCACAGAGCAGTGAGGGCAGCAGGATGGAAATGGGGATCCCAGCCACCTCTGGGAGAGGGCTGAACATCTCTGATGGAAACAGATGTTCCTTATTCTAAGAAATAAATACTCAGCTGTGTTGACATGAAGTGACTCTGTCTCAAATTCAAGGGCTACAACACTTTATACAACCTTTATACAACCTGTACTCTCCTGGGAGATGGATTAAAAAACACACATTGAGACATATTTTAGTATGGGGTGGAACTCCATGTATGTAGACAACAGGAGAAAGATGTGTAATTTATAATAAAGCTGCAGAGAATTAATCCAAATAATGAGATTCTATTTGTATTTCTTAAATACAGTCTAATTGTGAAATCATTCTCCTATACTCCTTTGTAATATTTTGGACTATTTTCAGAAATTGTTGATATTTTACACACAAGAAAAGGAATACACAAAATGAATAATAAAACAAATAAATTGAAAACAGGGAATTTGTCTGTAATAATCTTTCCTAAGCAATGGATGGCAGAGCTAAAATCTTGCCACCTCCTAAATTTGATAAGTGATACTGCTGCTTTTGGTCTTAATTTTTAAAAAGGGGTCCTAGGCTGGGTGCTGTGGCTCATGACTGTAATCTCAGCACTTTGGGAAGCCAAGGCAGGTGGATCACCTGAGATCAGGAGTTTGAGACCAGCCTGGCCAACATGGTGATACCCATCTCTACTAAAAATACAAAAATCAGCTGCGTGTGGTGGCATGCACCTGTAGTCACTGTTACTCAGGAAGCTGAGGCAGGAGAATCTCTTGAATCTGGGAGGTGGAAGTTGTGGTGAAACGAGATTGTGCCATTGCACTCTAGCCTGGGCCTCAAGAGAACAAAAGCAAAACTCTGCCAAAAAAAAAAAAAAAAAGAAAGAGGAAACAAGGAAAGAAGGAAGGAAGGAAGGAAGGAGGAAAGGAGGGAAGGAGGGAAGGAAGGAAAGAAGGAAGGAAGGAAACAGAAAGAAAGAAAGAAAGAAAAAGAAAGAAAGAAAGAAAGAAAGAAAGAAAGAAAGAAAGAAAGAAAGAAAGAAAGAAAAAGAAAGAAAGAAAGAGCAATCTTGCACACTTCTGCTGAGTGCAGACAGAATCTGCACTCAGGTGCAGGGAGGAATGTTTATCATTACTTCTCTACCGTCTAGAGAGGTCGCTTCATTTTCTTAATGTAGAGTAGGGCTTGTGGGGAAGTTGGAGGTATTCAGCCCCTCTCTGGGCACCCAGCTCCTGTCCTGACCTGTGACCACTGTCAGGGATGTTCTCAATGTGTGCAGGAATCATCTCCTCCTAGACATAGCTGGTAGGAACCTAGAATCATCTGGAATTCTGCAGAATGTATCCATGATAATGGTGGAAACTTCCAGTGCATCCCTTTATGCCACATTTTATTTTCGTAGCCTTGAAGCCACAAAGCCTTCACAGATGGCACTTTGCCAGGTTACATCTGGTCTCCATTTTTTAAAAGTTAACTTCAATTTTGTTATTGTAGGTTTTATTTTCACGTGACGCTGGATTTACCCCTTCCTTAATAACATTCTGCTGCACAGTTAAACTACTCCTAAGAGGACATCTTTGGCATCTGTAGCTAAGCAAATATTTTCTCTGGAGAGATAATTTTAAAAAATGAAATCATACCATGGTCTTTTTTTTGGTAGTATTTTCATTATTTTGGTCATTAAATTAAACATTAGCTTCTAAATGTTTAAATTAATTTTAGTTACCTAAAATTATTTCCAAGAGGGAATTTTCTCAGTTCTTTCTTTCTACCTCACAAAAGGGATCTGCAAATACCCCTGACTCCGTCAGAGGATCATGAACCAGGAACCAAGAATAAACAAACAGCCTGCCTTATTCCTTCCAGCTTCTCCACCCACCCCTGGCTAGTGAGTTTCCATCCCTCACGCCTGTACATACATGTGCTAGTGGTCTGTCACTGAGAATTCTTCAGAACCAAAGATGGCTTAAACTCCCAGGGCCATCAAGCATCTGCTATTATTTTGCTTCCGCTGGGCCACATAAATCAAGAGTTGGTTTTTACTCTTCAAGCGCACTTTCTTGCTTAGGAGGAGTTTTCTGATTTGAGCTCCTGCTGCAGGCTTACGTGGAAGCTTACCGTGACCATAGCAGGAGGCACTTCTGCCTTCTCAGATCTTTCTGATTGAGCAAAAGTTTTGAAGACATTTCTAAGAATTGCCACAGCCTATTTCAACACTTTAGTGTTTGTTTATGATGCAAATACTTAGGAATGGCCATGGCTTTTACTTTCTTACACATTTGGATTGATGATTAAACACAGCACTTGTGGAACACTTTTGAAAGATGAACAGGTATTTCGCTTCATCCCTGCCCGGCACCAAGGAATAGAGGATGTTACTGTCCCCCTTAGAAAACAGAAATGCAAAGTTTAAGGGACTTGACAAAAAAGCTAAGACACACACACACCTAAGAAGCCCCTTTGGATTCACCCGACGCTCATTTCCCTTCCGGGGCAGTGCTCCAGCACCTGTGCCATGGGGAACCTACCGAACTGCAGAGCTTCAAAACCCACACTTTGTGGGTGTCACCTCCTGCTGAGATGCCTAGTCACTCTACGGGAGATGTCACAGGGTATCAGGTAAATCTCAAGGGGACAGGGCTAGAGCTACTCTTCCCCCAGGATGCACAACTCTGCAGCTACCGATGAATATTTCTTTCTTTAAGTTGGTAAAATTCGCTTTTTTTTTTTGATCCAGACATTCTCTGTGGATCCTAATTGATTTCCGTGTTGGATAAATTTTGAAAAGACTACAAAGGAGACCCCAGAGGCTGAGTGGGCACATGCCATGGTGGGAAGACAGTGCCCTCTGTGGATGAGCATTGCCCCAAGCAGATATCCTGGTGGGTGCCCTCAAGAGTAACTTACCTAAGGGAGGGAGGGGCCAGACCAGCAGGGCAGACGCCTAGCTGTGGGGTGGCTGCAAGGGAGGCCTGTGCTGGTCACTGGGGCGCCCTGGAGCTGGAACACCTTCCACACTTGAGGCAAGGTGTCTAGGCCTTGAGACCTTGCTGGGAATAGCCATCTGATTTGCTACACCCCAGGGAGGGGCATACACTTCGGGAGAGATGACTCCTTAGGGGAGAGCAGCTCCTGGGAGGGACTCAGCTAGTGTCCTCCAGCAGCTCACCTTCCTGGAAGAGAACAGTGTCTCCATCCTGAGAGCCACCTGCCAGCACACACATCGCGCCTTCCTGTAAGTGCTACGCGGACAGTGAGTAACATTCTTCTTATTGTTCATTATTCAATAATGATTTATTCCATCAGAAACCTGGTCAGTGGGCATTCTCATAGCCAGAGTCAACTTCGGCTCACCATGGCACAGGAAAAAGAATTATCGCACTGCAGAACAAGAAATGACCTAAGACAGCACTGTCTTCTTTGAAACTTAAGAAAAGTTTATAAAACAACTCAAATTCAGAAGAACCTTTGGCCAAGGCATAGGCGTTTGGTCATGGCTGTAGCACTTGTTCTCTACGTTGTCGGCAGGTGGTCTGTATTTCTTGCTGCACTTACATAAATTCTGTGCAGAGAGTCCTAGGCCTTGCAGGAGCCCTACCCTCTCCCACCTGGATCAGCTGGGCCACCTCTGCTCACCAGGTTACAGGTCGCAGCTGGGTGACTGAGTGGTTTTCAAGCCAAGGCTTCTTCTTAGACTCAAGAAGTCTGCTTTCTGTACAGTACCGCTGTCTCCTCCTCCTCCTCCTTCTTCTTTTTGACAGTATCTTACTCTGTCACCCAGACTGGAATGCAGTGATGCAATCTCAGCTCAGCTCACTACAACCTCCACATCCACCCAGGCTCAATCGATCATCCCACCTCAGCCTTCCAAGTAGGTGGAACCACAGGCATGCACCACCACGCCTGTTATTTTTTTGTATTTTTGGTAGAGACGGGGTCTCGCCATGTTGCTCAGACTGGTCTCATTCACCTGACCTCAAACAGTCTGCCTGCCTCGGCCTCCCAAAGTGCTGGGATCACAGGCATGCCCCCACCTTGCCTGGCCTCACTGTTGTTTATCTACTTGAAAACACCTTGGTTTTGACATATAGATGGGACTGGATTTTTTTCTCCTTGCTTTAATTTAGACCTGAGTGATTTAGATGTTTACTACAGTCTTATACTGAACTATAAAATGGCGAATTCACACAATTTGCTTGTTCTTTCTCTGATTTTTTTTTCTTACCATTTTTTAAAGGTTAAATTAGATTCTAAAAGTAGTATTTATCCTGCTGGTTTTTTACTTACTGATTTCCTGATCAATAACTGTCTCCTCATTTTTCACAATAATCTTCAGATACTGGAAAACTAAGCTGCTAACAGCCAGAGGTACAAGAGCATGCGTGATGTAAAGAAACAGATAAAGAATAAAGTCATCTAAATTATGGCATCTCTCATTCAGGAGCCTCGTGTGATGGGAAGTACATGCTTCTTTCAAAGCCTCTGTTGCTTCCGAAGCCCCACGAGATGATCATGTTTGATTCACAATCTTTAACCCAGTCTTTAAGCTCTGACTGAAAAGCACCAGGAACCATTTCATGTTCCTAAAGGGCAGGAACAAGACCGTGAAGGCTGGGTCCCACAGAGAATATGATAATTGCATGGGGAAGTAAGAAAGTGACTGCATGCTTCTTGACTTTCAAAGAAGGCATCTTCTAAGTTGATTTCCCTAAAAGTCTTAAGAAGGGCTGGAGGAAGATATTGATTGTTTTGCAATAACAAGATTTCATGACCAAGCATGTTTATGAAATTTGGCACCCATGTCTAATTAAAAACTCTTTTGAAATGAATAGTCAAATGTTAACGGTGAAACAGTAGATAAACATTAAATTAAGGAACAAAGGTCATCATGATTAATATTTTGAGTTATTTATCCTTAACCAAAGCAATAAAAAGAAAAGCAAGTAAATAAAATGACTGGAAGAGGGGAAAAAAACACTATAATCTGCAGGTGACAGAATTGCCCTTTTAGTCAAGGTAGATTTACATGGAGTTAATAAAGATGAAGATTTAAGGTCACACTTTTCCATAGGCCTTTGTATAACATTTGCAAAACTAGTGCATTTTTCCTGAAATTGATAAAGACCGTGATTTTCACCATGCATTCCTCCTTTACATTTCCTTTGTTTACCGGTATTGAAGTGGCCACAAGCATTTTGAGGATCTGGGTAAGTACAAGTCAAGTTAGGGCATCTGCGTTGGCACAGATCAGGTAGTGCTGATTCCTTCTGTGCACCCCCGAGGAGGAATGGCTTCTGCAATATACTTTCTTCTCATTGTGTCCATGGACTTGACCTTGAACACAGCCTAGGAACAGGTGTCAAACTGTCAGAGAAGTAAGGCTCACGTTTCTCAGCATCAGAAATGTGTAAGCAGATTAGGAACTAATCTGCCATGAGCAGAGTCTGACCTAGTTGGTCCAGGTGAGTTAGAACGTCCTGAACCTTTGCTAGCCTGTAGGAAACTATCCCCCAAACTATGCAGATCATGTGTGAATGAAATGTGGCCCCTTCCAAATGTGATCACCATCCTAATGATTTACACGATATCACCAACAGCAAGTTATGAAAAAATGAATTTTCCAACTATCAATGACGATAAACAACTTTTGGTCAACTGTGCTAGAGGTAAGACTAAATTATCTATATTGCTTTATTATTATTATTATTATTTTTTGAGACAGAGTCTCACTCTATCACCAGACACCAGGCTGGAGTTCAGTGGTATGAGCTCGACTCACTGCAACCTCCACCTCCCAAGTTCAAGCAATGCCCCTGCCTCAGCCTCCCAAGTAGCTGGGACTACAGGCGTGCGCCACCATGCCCAGCTAATTTTTTTTTTTTTTTTTTTTTTTTAGTAGAGATGGGGTTCAACCATGTTGGCCAGGATGGTGTCGATCTCTTGACCTCGTGATCCGCTCACCTCGGCCTCCCAAAGTGCTGGGATTACAAGTGTGAGCCACCGCGGCCGGCCACACTTTATTACTTTTTTAGAGATAGGGGCTCTCTCTGCCACCTAGACTGGAGTGCAGTGATGCTATCATAGCTCGTTGCAGCCTCTAGCTGCTGGGCTCAAGTGATCTTCCTGCCTTACTCTCCGGAGTAGCTAGGACTACAGGTGCATGGCACCATGCCCAGCTAATTTCTTTTGTTGTTGTTGTTGTAAAGGTAGTGTCTCACTATGTTGCCCAGTCTGATCTCAAACTCTGGGCTTCAAGTTATCCTCCAGCCTTGGCCTCCCAAAGTGTTGGGATTACAGACATGAGCCACTGTACCTAGCCTTAAAAATATTCATTATTCATCAACATGTGAAGAGGTGATTAAAGAGCATTTAGCTAAAAAGGTATGCAAAAGAGAGCTGGAAACAGGTGTCAAGGAATTCATGAATAGAAATATTATGTTACTCTTCTGGAGTGTTTGAATTTTCTAGTATTGGTTAATTTTAAAAAATTAAATTTGGTGTTGATTTCTTTACTTATTTTAAATGTTCTTTTAATACTTGATTTTATATTCATATTTTAATTTTTTTTCAGGTGATTTGGTATTTTCAGTTAAATATTTGGTCTTTCACATTTAGCCCCTCTCACTCCCCGCCCTTCTACACACAAATGCATTCTTTTTCTCATTCTGGAGTCTTGGTGTGTGACTAGACTGAGCAGCAGTGTGGCCTAGCCAAGGACCCGGGAGTTCTGGAGGTAGAACTACACCGAGGGGGCCTCCGGGGAATGCCTGCCAATCTCTCATGTCTTTGGACATCGCCATTCTTGCCTGGATGGACATATTAAAGGCCAGCATCGCCAGCCCATTCTTGAAGGATCATTCAAAAATTTGGCATCAAAGCAACTTCCTTTCCTCTTGAATGTCCCATAATGCCCTGCGACAAGAGGGGGAGAGTTTTCTTCCTTCCCCTCCCTGTTTGGAAGGACCCCCACCATTGTGGAATAACTCTGCTTCCAGACTTGCTCTTCAACATGTTAAAGGAAGGGCTTTGCAGTGTAGAAATACTTCTTTCCTCAAATCCTGCTTTTAAGAATTGATTGTTATTAACAAGAAAACTGGGCTTAAAATATAATTCTCAGTCAGTTACATGTTCATTATTTGTTCAGTAGAAAATGAGCTCCAAGAGGGGAGAATGTTTTCTTTTCCTCACTGTCTCTACAGCGCCCAGACAATGCCAGGCATACAATGGCTGCTCAGCAAATATTTCTTTGATGGAAAAATGGCTTCTGTCATGGAGAACTTGCCCATTATTATGTATTCCAGTTTCCATCCATTTCAGGACTCTTCCCTGGAGCATTCTGATAGATGCTCACCCAGTTTATGCTGGAATCCCTCCTGTAATGGGAAAAATTCACCACTTCCAGAGATGAAGTCTTGCTTCAGCTGTGGATTAAATTTATCATTACAAAGTGTTTCCTTCCATTAACATTAAAATGTCACTACAATTTAGTATGCAGAACCCTCTCTTTTCCCCTCACCATGGAAAAAAATAAACTTCATGTTTTCTCTACAAGAGACAGCATGAAATACCTGAGCACAGTGCCTTTACCACACTTTCTCCTTCACTCCAGCCAAATTTTTCTTCAGTGGACTAAATGTCACTAGTTTCTTCACCATTCTTCATGTCATTACAGCTTCATATCTTTTGGTACTCTAACGCTTGCCGACATATATTCTATTTTTTATCAAAACCTCTTGTATGGCTGGGGTAGCTTATGCCTGTAATTCCAGTACTTTGGGAGGCCGAAGTGGGTGGATCACCTGAGATCAGGAGTTCGAGACCAGCCTGGCCAACATGGTGAAAGCCTATCTCTAGAGAAAATACAAAAATTAGCCAGGTGTGGTGGCACATGCCTGTAATCCCAGCTACTCAGGAGGCTGAGGCAGGGGAATCACCTGAACCTGAGATGCGGAGGTTGCAGTGAGCCAAGATGGTACCATTGCACTACAGCCTGGGAAGACAGTGAATCAGTCTCCATCTAAAAAAAAAAAAAAAAAAAAAAAAAACCTCTTGCAAAATGGTACAACCTGAGCAGCGCATTTTAGGGCTGTCACTTTTTTATCTGCTTACTGTGATTTTATTGATGAAATTAAGACTGTGCACCCTTATTTCACTGTTGAGCTTGCTGCCCATAAAGGGTTGTGAGCCTTTTGTCTTTTCTTTAATATGGTTGAGCCAGTGTGTGGTTTGCTTTTTTATCTAGAGTCAGTGAATCTACGTTTTTCTGTCAAATTTCATTTGGTTAATTCCTAAGTGTTCACAGCTTTTGCATCTTGATTTTATCTGAAGATGTCTGTGCCTTTGTTCCTCTTTCCCAGGTGTGCACGGGACACCATGATCCCTCACGCCATTCTTCCCCACGAAGACTTATTCATTCCATCTCTGCGCTCTTCTCAACATAGGCTGCCATGGTCGGATTACGGGCTTCCTTATTCATTCAGCACATTTTTGTTAAGTACTTGTTATGTGCCAGGAACTCTTCCATTTTATTGCTGGCAATTAAAATTAAGCTTTCCTACTCCCTAGATTTTAGACTTGCATTGATCCACAAATCAATCCTCTTTTGGTATATATCCAAACTATGTTTGAGTCTTCCTCCATGCAGTGCAATTCAGCCTACATTTCTTCATCTTTGCTCAAATACCAGTGTACAGGGTGGAGCAGAGCGGCTCAGACAAGTGGTCTCCAGGCTGGTGGCCATCTGCACACTGTGCATTATCCATCTTCCACATGTGAAGCACAGACATTGAGACTCACCTCTTGAAAAGTTTTAGAGCAATCTGACAGAGTAATTTTATGTCAGGAAATTTTATGTCTGGTAATAAAAAGACTGGTTTGAATTTTGTATGCTTTTTATAGTTTATTTTTCTAGTAGTTCATTTTCATTGCATTAGACAAAATTATCAGATCATAATTTTTTTCAACAAATAAGCATGCAAACAAACTCTGAACCAGTCCTTGGCCACATACTTTGAAAATAAGTGTACCAGATAATACCCCTGTCCCAGTAATTAAGACATCATGTTTCTTTTTGCTGTTGTTGTTATTTTTTTCTGGGATGGAGTCTTGCTCTGTCACCCAGGCTGGAGTACAGTGGCCCAATATTGATTCACTGCAACCTCCATCTCCCAGGTTCAAGCAATTCTCCTGATTTAGCCTCCCAAGTAGCTGGGAGGACAGGCATGCGCCATCACGCTTGGCTAACTTTTGTATTTTTAGTAGAGATGGGATTTCATCATGTTGGCCAGGCTGGACTCGAACTCCTGACCTCAGGTTATCCGACAGACTCGACTTCCCAAAGTGCTGCGATTACAGGTGGGAGCCACTGCACCCGGCCAACACATCATGTTTTAAACAGTCTTGGGTAATTGGAGTTTGCCATTTTATGTTAATTGTGACTCTTAAACACAGGACATCAGAGTGACCTATGGGCCTTTTTGTGTCCTTAGAAAGAGTAATTCATGGCCTGGGCCTGGGATTATCTGTTTTTCTAGGGCCTTGATTGTTTTGCTCCTTCTCCTGTGCCCAACACATCATCTAACACATGGCAGGTGTTCCCGAAATATTTTGAGTAAGAGAATGACTGCATAAAGTCAAGTTTAAATGTGTGTGTGTGTGTGTGTGTGTGTGTGTGTGTGTATGTGGAGCGGGGAGTGGATCATGCATATACAAAGAAGGTTGATATGGCATCAGACTTAGAAAACATTTGCTTTGTGGTCAACTTCCTTCCTTTAAATTTTGATGTAACATATTTCTGTCCTACGATTAAAAAAAAAAATGGTGCTTGAACATGGGATGAACGTATCTTCTGTAGCACAGGATTAATTCTTTTTATTTTTTGAGATGGAGTATTGCTCTGTCACCCAGGCTGGAGTGCAGTGGCATTATCTTGACTCACTGCAACCTCCGCCTCCCAGGTTTAAGTAATTCTCTGCCTCAGCCTCCCAAGTAGCTGGGATTACAGGCCCCTGCCACCATGCCCGGCTAATTTTTGTTTGTTTGTTTGTATTTTTAGTAGAGACAGAGTTTCCCCCAGGCTCGTCTTGAACTTCTAATGTCATGATCCGCCCACCTCAGCCTCCCAAAGTGCTGGGATTACAGGCATGAGCCACCATGCCCTGCCAGGATTTAGAATAATTTTACTGCTTGACTGTAAAGCAAAATGATAATTTTACTGCTTGACTGTAAAGCAAAAAAGTAAAATGATCCCTGTTTCTGTCTCTGCACTCTTGTTTCTCAACAACAGCAAATATAACAACAGAACTAACGCATTCTTCATGAACTAATTTATATCTCAATTTTTAATATATATTTTACATGTGGTGAATCATGGCCATACATCCTAACATGAAAAGCTGTGACTCCAACATGTACACATGTGAAGCAGTGACTGTCCATATGCATATGTGCAAAGCGCTGAAAAACTGGTGCATTCCAACTTGAGCTCTCTGCGGAGGCTGACTGGAAGTACCCTTCTCCTGGGCTGTCTCCCTTCTCTGCCTTGTCTTTGGGGTAACAACGGCATGCCTTGGATGTGGCACCTTTCTTACACTGGTCTCATGGAAACTGCAAGGGCATATGTTTGCACATAGTACAACGAAATTAAGTGCAAAAATAACACTTCAAAAATGTTTACCGCTGCTTTAATGAATTTCGGCAAAGTTATCATGACATTTATCACTTCTTTTAATCTTGGTGATGGAAGTTTATCAGAAGTTACCTTTACAAATAAAACATAGGAGAGGTTTGTGATATTTTGAATACTGTATTAAAAAACACGTTCACTCAAAAATTGAATGCATGCAATCATAAAATAGGAGTTTTCCCCTAAATTCTGGATATAAATGCGTAACCTTTCACTTCAGTTCTTTGGACAACATATTACAAGCATAGGCAAGCAGGGAAGAACAGTTGGCTGACTGAGTAGCTACGACCTGCTATTACATGTTATATTTGTTTGCTTTACATCAGACTTTCTGTCTTTATGAAAGTGAAACCTCCTCTGCAAAATTAGAACTGAGGAAATTATGACAGTCAAGAAGTCAGACCTAACCGACTATCCTGTTTCTAACCCTTAAGCTGTGCTTGTTCACTCCTGGGTGTAGGTCAAACTATGGGAAGAAATTCAGTTCATGCTTTCACTCTGAAACAAAACTGGTAACAGTCCTTTCCCGAAAAGAACCCCTTCTTGCCAGGGAACCAGTCTGCCTTTGCAGGACCAACAAATTAGCTACAATATTAGAAATTACAATTTAGGGGTCATGCAGCCTCTGGCTCCAAGAGTCTGAACCTCCCCAATTGCTCCTGGGGGTAACATCACTATTGAAAAATCTACAATCAGTGCTTGAGCTATATGGCAGACCCTGCACCCCATGGATCAGCTGACACCCCAGACCAGCGATCTGGGCCAACCAGTTCTGCCATTGCACCCAGGAACAGAAGACAGCAAGAAAACTTTACTACAACCTCCTATGATTCCATCTCCAACCTGATCAATCAGCAACCCCCTCTTCCCAAACCCCTACCGGCCAAGTTATCTTTAAAAACTCTGATCCCCGAATGTTCAGGAAGACTGATTTGAGAAATAACAAAACTCTGATCTCCTACACAGTGGGGTCTGCGTGAATCACTCTTTTGCCATTGCAATTCCCGTCTGGATACATCAACTCTGTCTAGGCAGCGGGCAGGGCAAACCCATTGGGCAGTTACAAAAGTAACCAAGGATTCCCAGGAAAAGATGATGTGGGGAATATTCCCTCCCACCCAGGGCATCCAGTTTTCTTCATCCTGTATGACCTCATTCTATCATTGAAATTCAGATATTTGATCTTAAAAATAAAATCCAGAAATTAGTCTACCAAACTTTGGCAGTTTTATAAGCTAGAAGAAAGCATAGGCTACTCTTCACTTTGCATTTTGTGTAAGATATTGGCTAGGGTTAAAGGTTGAAGTAAATTTTATGCCTTCCACTATTTTGTTAGGGTGAGGAGATAATATTTCTAGCACTTTTTCCAATGACAACTAAATATGACATATTTATGCATGGAATTTCTTGCCTCTGGACTTATTGAATATGATTTTTACTCCTAAGGATGGTTTTATCGTCATCTATCCAAAGTTTCACATATTCACTGCTTCTGTCTGTGTTCAAGGAAGAGATAAATGGTAAATTGAAGGTTTAAAATAATGACTTTGTCAATAAGTATTCAATATTTGATGGTGGCTCTGGCTTTGAAAAATTTTAAAGTTTGTATTGAAAAAATACGGCTCTTCTTCATCCTGCACTTTTTTCCTCTGGGTAGCAGTAAGACAACATTATTAGTTATTTTATTTTATTTTTGAGATAGAGTCTCACTCTTGTCGCCAGTCTGCAGTACAGTGGCAACCTCCGCCTCCCGGGTTCAAGCGATTCTTCTGCCTCAGCATCTCAAGTAGCTGGGACTACAGGCACAGACCACCACGCCCAGCTAATTTTTGTATTTTTAGTAGAGATGGGGTTTCACCATGTTGGCCAGGATGGTCTTGATCTCCTGACCTCATGATCTGTCCACCTCGGCCTTCCAAAGTGCTGGGATTACAGGCTTGAGCCACCGTGCCTGGCCAACATTATTACTTTTTAATCACAGCAATTTTTGTTAGTAACAAATTTAAACATAAATAGTTCTTTTGCTCCCAAGCATCTATAATACTCTTGGTTCAGGATTTAAGAGGTGTCACACCCAAATGTGGCTGTCCTATGCGTGTCCTCAGGGTGTATTAAGAATGTTTTTCTTTTTCCTGCCACGTCGTTTCTTCACCCTGCGTCTGCCTGTGGACCCGTCTCTTCTGGAGGCAGCTGTGAGAACAGGGTTTCCCCATCACCTGTGCTCACCACCTCACAGTGCTTTTCGTAGAGCGGGCTTGGTCCATGTTCACTTGCAAAAGAGAACATGCTGGCTCCTCTGCAGTAATTCTGAATTTTAGGGGTGATCTTAATTCAGTAAATTACTATTACGTTTTGAACTTGAGTAATGAATGTAAGAGAAACGGTGGTGCATGAGACAGGAAAGCTATCCCCTCCTCACTGATAAATACTCATCACCTGGAAATAAAATATTTTAAAAAATCAGAAGGAGACTTCATGGAAAAAATGGGCCTGGTGATGTTGTCCTAAGATGGAACTGCAGACTGTGCCCAGGCTTCAGGGAAATGTTTTGACTTGGGTCTAACAAAGCCATATTCTAGGCATAATTATAACGAGTCTAAAGTAATTGATTAAAGAAAATTAAAATGGTGTGTATGCTAAGTGCCTTAAGTCTCTTTAGAATATAGAGGATTATTGATATTGCAATGAAAGAAAGTCTATCTTTTTTTAACCTTATTTTTTTCAGAAAAGCTGAACAATGTATTTGATATTTGCTATCACTTTTGAGTTTACTTTTACAAGGTTATTAATCACAGCACACTTGGATACTGGGGGAAAGGAGATTGGAGTTGAAGTGGAAAAGCTAAGGCCAGGTCATTACAAAATGATGAGACTTCTCCTTCAAATACAACTTTAATTACAAAGCTATTTCTGACTTGATGCAGTATCAAAGCCTGGTTTTCTTGGAACTCATATTATACTAAGAAAAAGGCACAGAGTGAATCATAGACACGCAAGCCCACTTCCTCTGAAGATGTAGTTACCCAGCCCGTACCTTACTGCGGTCCAGCCAGCTCCATGCCCAGGGCCCTGGCTTCTCTATGACCAAGGTTTAGAGGAGCCCCAGGGTTTCTCATTCTGGTGCACATTGCCCAATGTAGAATGAAAGGGAAAATTCCAAAGAATCCAGAGAAGTATTTTCTCTTTCACTGAAAAGAGAAAGTCTTCTAAAAGTTGCATTTACTTTTTCCTTCATGAAAAGCAAACACAAAACAAAACAGAAACAGAATCAAAACCAAACCAAAAAAACCCAGAGCGAGAACTTGTTTGATGTTCTGGGACAAAATCTGAAGCATCTCAGTCATTCCTCCAGCAAATGAAGAAAAGTTCGAAGGAATCCGTGGAAACAAACGCTAATGCAGCAATCTGCGTGGCTGGGCCTCTGCCCACAGGGCTGCAGCCAGGCTTGGCGATAAGCATGTTGATATATCTGGCTTTCTTAAAAACAAGGAAATCCTGTTCTGCTAAAAAATTTCCAGTTGCTGTGGTTCTAAGAAATGAAGTAGTCTTGACTAAGTAAATTCTGTATTATTTTAGTAAAAATTAAAATAGAAAAAGGAAAATCTTCAATCACAAGGGGAGCTTTTAATCTCATTTATCATTTAGCCAAAATATATTTAAGTCATTACTGAGGGCCAGTTAGCTAGCTAGAAAGATCAGCAGTAATGTTATGTGTTGAGCAAAAGGAAAACAGAAGAGGAATAATTTGGGTTTCCTCATCCTAGTCAACTTTTCTTTTCCTTTGAAAATGCTGTATTAGCATTTAAGAGAGTCAGGTCTTGGTTTTCCCATATTATACTAATTAAAATTTAACTTCTTATCAAATTATAAACATCACAAATAACTTTTAGTAGCTAAAAGTTCTTTCAATGCAAAGCCCTATATTTTCAGTTAATGGTGATATTAACTAAATAATAGAGATGCTTATCAGGATAGTAGCTATGTGTTTAGAAAAAACTGTTACTCATATAATTCCACGCACTTTGCCGTAGATTTTGCTGATGAGCATGCTTTTCACTCATATAAAGCAAGTTACTTTAAAAGGTGAGCCCATTTTACTAAAATGACTCCGAGAAATCCATTGGAACAATATCGTATTTCTGAATGTGAAATCCTTTTATTATTATTTTAATTATAACCCTTTTATTATTATTACTTAATTATAATTTTAGGTAAGTAGACTTGTTTACTGACGTAACTTCTCAGTTGTGTTTATTTAATCAACCCTTTATGAGTAAAGAATCTTTTTGCCTAAGATGATAACTAGCCAGAGAAATGTTTAAACCAAAATTTATATATATATAAAATAAATATTATATACTTTGTAATAATATTTATATATATAATAATATTTACATATATAATATTTGTGAAAGGAAAATATCTCGGGCCCCCAAATTATCCCTCATTAAACTAAAGGGAAAATTCAAGCTGGGAACGGCTTATGGCAAAGGTGCCTCCCATTCTGTTCTCTCAGCTCACTGAGATAAAGGCATATCTGGTCGTCTCCTTTGGAAAAGCTAATCAAAAACTCAGAAGAATGCAACCATTTGTCCCTCCCCTACCTCTGACCTGAAAGCCCCCTCCTGAGTTCCAGTGGTGCCGCCTTTCTGGATGAACCAATGTTCATTTTACATATGTTGATTGATGTCTCATTTCTCCCTAAAATGTGTAAAACCAAGCTGTGCTCTGGCCGCTCCTTGAGCACGTCATCAGGACCTCCTGATGGCAGAATAAATTTCATCACCTTGGCAAAATAATCTTTCTAAATTAACTGAGACTTGTCTCAGATGTTCGGGGTTCACATATTTATATATATTATATACACTATGTTATGTATTAGATACACTATGTTGTGTATTAGATACACTCTGTTAGGTCTTTGGGCAGAGCTAAGATAGTGGAAGATAAAGAGTTTTGGAAGCAGAGGGGTAGGAAATAATGGAAGTGATACAAGAATAACTAACATGGAAAGTCTGGAGAAATGAAGAAAACTAGTATGAATATAAGACCATGGCAGGTTTCAGCTGAAGAGAAGTAGGAATTGGGACTGGTGTTGTGGTGGCATACTATTTTTTTTTTTAAGATGTTAAGTAGGAATGTTTTTTCTTGTCTCCTCTCCTTCCTCCCCCAATTCTCCATCTGCCAGCCACCCTTCTGTGGAGGTCACAGGGAGGGTGGGGAACACAGGAAGTTCAGAGAAAAGTCTTTGAATTCCCTCATAGGCTTTGAGTCCTCAAATCCATCCTGATTGTGCCAGGAGAGCAAGAGGGAAATGCGCGGGGTCCCTTCAGAGAGACGGGAAGAAGGAAGGAGGAGCGTGGTTGGGAAGAGACCCTGTGGGCTGGGAAGAGGGGTGGTTTTCCTCATGTGAGCTCTCCTTCAGCAGACCACCCAGCCACGGCTGTTTCCCTGCAAGCATCGTCTGTGATCCCAGCAAGTTCTCACCAGGCAGGAGTTTTTGTCTGGGTTCTAGCATTCCAGGGAAAGGTTTTGCAAGGGCAAGATAACTAGGTCATTGTTCACGCCGCATAATCCAATCAGATATTCTTTTCTTTCACCACCAAAGTGGAACTCTTATAAAGAATAATAATTATTCAGAGACAATTTTGTCTTCTCTAAAGCACATTAGAAGGTATTTTATTTTGCTCTCACTTTTCATACCCCATTTTTCTTCTTTGCTTCCAAGCCTCATATCTTTTCTTAGAGAAAAACCACAAAGGGTTCCCTGACCGAACACTTCAGGGCCTTTTCATCTCAGGCCTCTTTACAATCTTTCCGGGAAGAATAGCTTATAATTTATCAGAAGGAAGGAAGGTCAGCCCTCCTGAGGGGCTGTCAGGCTGCTGGAAATTTCATAAGTCCGGTCCCCCATCCCCTGAGTCACACAGCAAGAGGCAGCCTCACGCACAAGGCCACTCGGTGTGTGCAGCTGCTGCAAGGCTGCACCCTGGAGGCATGTGGAGATGCTCCTGCAGTCACAGAGCACACTGGGGACACTGCAGCTTCTTGCATCCTGCAGCTCGGCTAACATTTGCTTCAATAACCTCTGAAAGGTGCCCTGCAGGTTAGCAGCCTGATCCCTGAGGCAAGCTCTACTCACTCTCATTACTCTCTCTCTGCCTCTGACCGCTTGTCTCTCCCTCATGTATCTCCTTCCCCCTGTGAAGCCTTTCCCTCAGTTATTCCGCCCACTGGATTTGACACTTCCTATGTTATTATCTACAGGCCTAACCAACCCTGTTCTCTAATTTTTAGACCTTACTAGACATAATTACTTGAGCATGTGGTAGTTATGTGCCTAAGTAATACCTAAGACACTAGGTACTGGGACACTAGGTATCACTGTCTCTCTCTTGAGTGCTCTCTCTAAAGGCATAATAGATTCATGAACAGATGGGTGGATGGATAGATGCATGGGTGGGTGGGTGGGTAGATGGACAGAAGGATGGATATGGATAGGTAGATGATAGATAAATAGATTTGGATAGAGAGATATGGATAGGTAACTGATTACATATATAGATAGAT
Source organism: Alouatta palliata (assembly GCA_004027835.1). NCBI lineage: Eukaryota > Metazoa > Chordata > Mammalia > Primates > Atelidae > Alouatta > Alouatta palliata. The sequence continues at coordinate 91,893 of PVKV010005214.1, forward strand.
AAATAGAGATGAATGTCACATAGACGGAGATACCATGCCTTCTTCTGATCCACATGTTAAGAACAGCACTCAGTCTTGCTGTGGCCTCTGTTCTCAGGATTTCACAGAAAACTGCTTTCATCAACACAACAGTGCTCTCCATGTTGCTAAGTCTGATGATGTTTACTTCAGAATTATTTAATTTGAATTTCAGGAGATTTGATGCAGTTGACCACACATTTCTTCTTGAGACCCTTCACTTTCCTGATTTTCCTTCTACTGTGTTGGCTGTTTCTATCAGGTCCATTTTGCTGTCTCTTTCTCCCCTTCTCAGACTCTGAATGTCAGAGAGAGAGATTCGTCACCCTCTTTTCTTGTCTGAGAGTCCTTCCTTCCTGGGGGACTTCATGGAAATATATGTGAAAACATTTGTGTGAAAATAGCTCACTATTTATATTTCCAGCCAAGACTTCTCTGATGAGCTCCAGACTCTCATATTCACTGTCCACTTGACACCTCCATTGAGCTAGCTCATCAGTTGTGCAAATTTTATAGGAACAAAAGAAAATTCTCCAGCAAAACTAGTAATATAGAAATAAGTAAGATTAACAGTGCTTTTCCAGTCCTCTTTGCCCCAGTGAATGGTTCCACATTGCTCTACTTTCTCAAAATTCAAGTTTATAACTTCAAGCTAATTAATCACTTTCCTTTACGCCCCACATCTGATCCATTACGGCATCTTATTGCAACATCAAGTGTGGTCATTTTCTGCTGCTCCAGCACCGGCATCTCAGTCCCAGATGCTATGACCTTTCATCAGAACAGACCCAATAGCTTCTGAAATTTCCAATGAGTCCCAAGTGGCATCACAATTTCATTCACTCATTTACCCAAGCCGTAGTTATTGAGGCCTGTCATGCATCTGACATTGTTTTAGAGAGTGGACGTAGCCACATATACAAAATTAAGGTGATTGTAGTGCAAGAGACAGACTGCAAATGAGTAGACGAATCACCAACTCACAGGGTTTCTGTGGGCTCAGTTGACTTGTTCGCTCTTTGCATTTCCTCTTTCTTTTGTCTTCTCATGGTCCTTCCTGCTGATGGGTGAGAAAATTGATGGCTCATGGATGCAGTGACCTGAAGGCTTGAGATTTCTACCCTGGCATCTTTCTACTCTGTAAACCTGCCTCTCCCAGGCAGGTGTGGCCCAGAGAGGTCATATGATTTAGAATTACAGTTTTACTAGAGGAGTCTGTGAAGATCACTGCTTGACCCTCGTTCCTTTTTAATCTTCTTTTAATGGTCTTTGTGTCTGTTCCATCCTTGTGTTTTATGTGAAACCACCCAGATCTTTATTGGAAGCAGTTGTGGTACAAATTAATAGTAAGAAAATATTGGAGGCCACATAGCATAAATATATCTGGTTAAATCTTTTTAAACATTTAAGTGTATTTTTTTTCCTAAACTAGTGCTCTACCTAAAGTAATGTTCCATGCAAAATTTTCTTTGACAACTTTAGAAGCACTTTTCAGTGACCATTATAGCACAAGCTAGGCAATCTAAAAAGAAACAATAGAATAGATTCTTTAGCAGTTTTGCACAGATGTGTTTTGCAATGATCAGTGGCCTGTAAGTTATCATGCATCTTTAAAGGAAGTGGTTTTGTGACAGAAATTTCAGCCAAAAAAAAAAAAAAAAAAGACTCTGAGTCTAAATAATTATAAACTTTTTTTTTTTTTTACAGTAGAAAATAGAAACTAGAAATATCTGTATGACTCTTTTTTGGTAATATTATCAGTTTCTTTGTGAGATGAATTATATCAAACATCCAAGATCACATGTGCTATTATGGAAGTATGAATTATCTGCATTTAGCTCCCACACCATAATTGCCATTTATGATACACATTTTTTTCATACATGACTCATTTTAATAGTGAGAGTATTGGACTGTAAACAGCAGTTTTTAAAAATTACTATCTTATATTTTGAATGAGCTCCTATTAAGAAAAAGCTTTTTGCATGCTAAAAATTTAAAATCATTTGTTAAATTTAAACCATTAAGTGGAGAAATAATAATAGTTTTAATTTTAGTCTCAGAAAAAAAAAACAGTGAATGATTACACTTACTGTGGCTAGTAATTGGTCAGTTGGGTTTTGGGGCTAGAATTCCATTTCCTTCCAGCTTTTCTAATTCCAGGTTTTATTTTTCTACAAGTGAACGTTAGGCAGAATGCTGAGATTGTTAGTGTGGATAATGGATTCTGAGCTTCTCTTTATAGACATGCTTCATTCACATTATGGATAAGGAGCTGGGGAAATGTCCTTCGCTAATCTAGTTAGCCCCGAGAGAGACCCTGGAAGGAAGTGCTGTGGCCAAAGGGGGCTGCTGGCTTTGTGTATCTCTGACCTGCCTCCGTGTCAGCCACAAGGCAGAACAATAGCAAGCAAGGCCAGGAAGACTCTTAGCCTGATTTATTCAAAAGTAGATGATTTTTTAGTGTTTCAAGGAGATTCTGCATAGAAAACCAGTAACAGCTAAATAAATTCTTAGGAGCCACAGCAGAGGTCAGAAACAACTCTTGCTGGGTGACAGAGTTTTATTTCTCTTCACTTCAACTTCCAAGGTAGCAACCAGCTGGTAGAAACCCCGGTCAACGGGTCTAAGGACAGATGACTGTGATATATAGAAAGGTGTCACCTGTGCAGCAGTGATGAGCTGAAGAAGATACTGAAATAGTTACTGTAGCTACTTTCCAAGACTTAGAGCTGGGGGAAATGCCAACGCTGATAAGTGGACTGTCAATGGGAAGTCTGCAGAGACTGGAGAAACATTTGCATCTCCTGCCCTGAAACCAGCCACTGTATTCAACGCCTCCAGCTAATCACTTCCACATGATTTAGCAACAAAAAGACTTGTTTCTTTTATGTATCTATTTACCCGAATTAATGATCAGTTTCTACCTCTCTTGTATCCTCAAATTAATATATTTGCTTCTCTTGACAGTGGCTTTCATAGCTTAATTATTTTCACAGACGAAATCTCTCCAGTACAGATAGAAACTTTAGCGTATAGTTCTGTCAAATAACTCCGCAGTGGTGAAGTCGCACGTTGCTGGAGAGAACTCACATGCAGTCTTTGGCACGTGGCGTTTAAACAGAGACGAAAGAACAACTGATCCATGGTGGACTACCTACAGAATCTGTTTTCGGTTTTTCTTTATTATTATTTCTTTTTTTTGACCCAGGAGGTGAAGAGCCATGTCCCACACACTCTACTTATTCATTCTTTTTTTTTTCTAAATGAATATTTCTTTGTCTTAATTTCTAATAAAAATGTGATGTTTCTGATAGAGTTTCTTGAGATTTTAGGGTGGAAAGCTGGTGATGACAGTTAAGGGATTACTAACGAACACTATGAAAATCAATAGGATTTTGTTCATGGCAATCAATAAGAAATGTCCCAACAGATACATAGGTATACAGCATAAACAGATAATTCAAAAGCAAGGAAGTACAGCTCATCAGGGAATATGCAGAAAACTGTTAAAGGTGCTGTATGAGGGTTTTCCAGAGAAACAGGCCAACAGGATGTGCTTACCCTGAGGAAGAGATCTACCTTAACGAACTGGTTCCCATGATTATGGAGGCTACATACTAAGCTCTGCAGTCTGAGGTCTGGAGACCTAGGAGAGTCCATGTGTGAATTGTGGTCCCAGCTAGAAGGCTCAAGACTTGGAAAGAGCTGATGTTTTAGTTCAAGCCTGAAAGCAGGAAAAAAAACAGTGTCCCAGATCAAAAGCAGACAGGCAGGAAAAATATCCTCTTGCTTGGATGAGGTCAGTCTTTTTTTTTTCTATTCAGACCTTCAACTGATTGGATGAGGTTCACCTACATTAGAGAATGTAATTTGCTTTACTCAATCTATCAACTTAAATGTTAATCTCATACAAATACCTTCATAAAAATACCCAGAATATTGGCCAAATATCTGGGCACCCTGTAGCTCAGTCAAGTTGACATAAAATTCAATATCACACACATCATTCCCATCGATAAACCTCTTGCTCTAACCCTTCTCTGCCACAAGAACACCTTGTTATTTCTCTGTACTTTTCCACATACTATTTCTTCTGCCTTTCTAAGTCTTACTTATCTATCTTTCAAAGCTAACTCTTTAAAGTGCCTGTTAACTTTCTTTACCAGCATAGCACATCATGCCTGCATTCATGTACCACTAACTGCCCATCCCAGTTCTGGCATTTAGCCATTCTTGTTGCTCGAAAGACTCGCATGGAAAACTAATGATGCCCTGTTTTTAATCTTTAATTATTTCAGTTAAAAAAATGGGTGCTCAGGTATATTGCTGGTATGAATATAAGTAAATGCAAGCCTTTTAAGAAAGCCAATTTGTGAAAATCTTAACCGTTCATACCCACTGATTCTGTATTTTTACTGGAAAATCTTCCTAAGATAATAATCCCAAAATACGTGGATACATTAGATGTATACAAAACCTTTCATCAAGGTGTATTTATAATAATAATAAAATTTTAAGAAATGTTCTAAATTTAAAAATATATAAATGATGAGTTATAGCATGTTACCACTAGGCAACGAAATAACAAGTACTCATCAAAATGTTTGTAAAAGTTTCTAATAATGTAAAAAGTGCTTATGTGAGGTGACAAATAACATAGCAGTATAATTACTTTATAAGGCATGCAAAATACCAAGCAAGTCGTTGCTTGGTGACGGTAAACCTACAGATGCCACCTATTTTTGTCTTTCATGTGTTCTTATTAAAAATGAACCAATAAAAAACCCAAAAGATTAATTTGACAATTCAGCTCAGTTCAACTCCTTTTTTCCTTGTTTTACTACCTAATTAATATAAATAGTATGAATTATGTTTTAAATTTAGATAATGTTATATAAATGGGATCTTAAAAATTCCTCTTACAAAATGTATTTTAACCAGACCATCACTATTATTCTGTAATAATTTATTTCACTTGGCAAACAGTTTTAGATTGTGTTCTGTGATAAAGTACTACACAAGGGGCCTTGTCCACCAAAGATGATCCAGCAATCCCACTGCTGGAATATGCATCCAAAGAGGAAGAAATCAGTCTGTGGAAGAGACATTTGCACTTCCATGCTTATGGTAGCACTATTTGCAATAGCCAAGATATAGAATCAACCTAAGTGCCTATCAGTAAATGAGAAGAAAATAAGGCATACACACACATACACAAACACACACACACACACACACACACACACACACACACAATGGAATACTATCCAGCCATAAAAAAGAGTAAGATCCTGTCATTCACAGCAATGTGGATAAGCTTGGAGAACATTATGTTAAATGAAATACTCCAACACAGAAAAACAAATACTGCATGACCTTCCTCAGACGTGGAATCTATAGAAATTGATCTCACTGGAGCACAGAGTAGAACAATGATCACCAGAGACTGGGAAGAGTAGGGGAAGGGGGCGAGGAGAGGTTGATCAACAGGTACAAATTTACAGTTAGATGGAAGGAGTAAGTTCTGGTGCTCTACTGCACAGCAGGGTGACTAGAATAATAAACAAAGTAAAGTCTACTTCAAAATAACTTGAAAAGAGGAGTTTGAATGTTCTCACCTCAAGGAATGACAAGTGTTTGAATGGATGGGTAGGCCAGTTATCCTTGTGTTATTTGATCATTACACAATCCATTTATGCATCCAACATCACACTGTGTCCTATAACTATGTATAGTTATTGTATGTCAATTAAAAACTAAATAAAACTTATTTTAAAAAGTCCATCCACTTGGGAGAAAAAGTAATTAGAAAATTGAATCCTGAAAACAAAGTTTTCCTGTTTAAAAAAGTACGTTGAAGTTGACTCTAAGGTGTTTGAAACACAATCTTTGCAAAACAGCCTTTGGTAAATACAGGGTCAGTTCCAGGTCCAGTATCTAGGTGTTGCCCTTTGCCACGGCCATGGTACAGACTTATTTTTGGTGTATTCCTGTCCTTGCCCAATTCTCACCATTATGCAAAGATTATAAAATCAGTCCATGGAGGCTGGTGAGTTGTGAGGAAATTAAAACATAAAATAATAGCAGTGATTCCACATCACTCATGTTGTGCCCCAAAATAACAGATTAAAGACTTACCTCCACCACATTCTTGGTTGCCTCCACCATCAGGAGCAGCTCTGCTCTCAATGAAGCACAGTTCCTTTGCAGGTGGAGGCTGCAGCGTGCCAGAGATTTCTGTGATGCACTCTGGGCTGCCCTAGGGTGGGCAGAAACAGTGGAAGCCTGGGGGTGTCTGTCTCGGCCAGCTTGAGGCGAACCCAACATGTATATGCAGCATTCACGCAAATGTTAAACTTTCTGTAACACATCACGTGTGTTTTACTAGAAACTAATGTTTTAAGTTGTTTAACAACTGAATCCAAACCCAATTTCCCAAATACCCATCAACTTTCTTCCTTTGGTTTTACAGGTCTCTGAAATGTTACCAAGAATCTCCTGGGTCTGGGTGCCTTAGTGCATGAACTGCTGCTGTACCAAATTTTGGGGATCTAGATTCTAGAACAACCACTTGCAATCTTGGGAAGCAGTAATATCAATGATAAAAATCTCCTTGGGGGCAGGACCCATGCTGTAGCTATTTTCATATAAATACCTTCAACGGCACATTAAGACCGAGGCAGAAAACAAGAGAAAACAGTGATTATGTCTTCTAAAATCGGATGCATATTTTCAGACCTGTGTTGCTATGGCAACGAAAATGGCATTCTTTTAATTCATCAAAAATGTATTTCATTCATACAGTACTTACATTTCAGGACTGCTAGTGAAGATTAAAGGAGTTCAAGCATGTAAAACACTTAGGACGGGGCCCAGCACAAAGAAAATACAGAATGAATGCTAATGCTATTAACACTGCAATGCCCTTAACTTGCCAAAGATTTATTGGACACTTGCATGTGCTGCAGAGTGTTTTAGACTATGCCAAAATAAAAGACCAAAGGATAGAATACATACGGTAGTGGCACTGCTATCTTCTGTCAGCTTTCAGGTTTGTAACATGAAAAGGATGATCGCAAAATAAGATAGATTAATGTGAAAAGAAGAAGTCACCATAAAATGGCAGACGCTTTACTAACATGATAGTTAACGTTTGTGGAGGACTTCCTCTGCAGTAAATATTGCGGCAAGTACTGCATGCATAGCTCATGCAACCTCCTTGGCAGTCCTTCATACAGACAAGGAGACTGAGGATTAGAAAAGGTTTGGCTGCAACACCTACAGTTGGCAGAACGGCGTTTACTTCGGGCCAATGTGTCTTCAAGCCTGGTGCCTGGAGTCTTACCCCTTCACTCGGGTACCCTGGAGTTGATAGCCAGGAACTTGCTCACCACAGCACCAGGCCTTTTGTAACAATATGGTGGTTTCCATTGCATTTGTGATACACCAAATGCATACATGGCCTGCATGCTGAAAACTGGACAAGGTTTTCTGAGCCAAAGACTGCCCTGGTTGGGTTGAGTTGGAGATCTCTGGAGTGGAGGTTACCTCAGTCCACCGAGGTAAATAATGATTGGCCTCTCTGTGTTCTACACTGATGTTGTTGATTCTATTTCAGCATATAATTGGTAAGATTCTTCTGCCACTGAAATTAATTCGAACCAGATGCCCAGACTTAATATTTCCAGCATTTGCTTCAGTGGCCCTTGGTTTCAGCCTAGTCATTCTCCGCCTGGAATGTGAGTGGGATGGGTAGATGGTTTTAATACTCCCTCCATGTTTCGAGTCCAACTGGGCAATATTTATCATATGATAACTGCTTAAAAAGATACAGAACCAATAAAAGCTAAGGCTTCAATGGGCATTATGTCATCACCAAGCTATCAGCGCTCTTCTAATCCACTTTCTATCTCCTACTTGTCCTTTGGACCTCTGGAACAAAACTCATTCTTCTTGTGACAAGTATGATGAGAGTTTAGTTGTGGTTTGATTGTTTATAAGAACCATGTCCAGGTTTCTTGAATATGCCCTAATTTCATGCTTCTTAACTCTTCTATTTTTCCCTCCTTGAAATTAGCACACCTTTTTCCATGTCTATCTTAAGGTGTTAATTTGGGTTCAAATTCTGGTTGATTTGTATATTGTATGACTTAACTTTTCAGAGTCTCTGTTTACATAAATGGATAGATAATAGTATCTAGATTTTAGGCTGCTCTAAGGATGTGAAGATACAGTATATATCAAATTTCTATCACAGTGTCTGACATTTAAATAACCTATTGCATGTGATTTGGTTATGATATCTCCCTACTGATAAGAATGCCTCTTTACACCTCAATCTCCATCTGATCACATGAACAATAGCTTTCATTTACGCTGCTTTTTGTGGAGGAGAGATGGCTAGAATTGTAGAATAGACTAAATTCTTTATGTATACTGTGTCATTTAATTCCCGACAATGACCACCATGCAAGATAGGTGCTATTGTTTCCACCCATTAGATAAAGACATTGAGCCATAGTGAGGGTTAAGAGCTTGCTGAAGATCCCACAGTACAAATCACGGAACAGTGGTAAAAATGTGGGCCATCTGATTCTGGGGCATGTGTTTTCAATCACTACCTTAGAGATGCCTCTGAGAGAACTACATGTTTATTTTTTATATAACTGAGCCTGTTTTATTGGTTCCCAAATATGTAGGATCTGCTATGAGATGCTTAGACCCTAGTTCAACTATTCCACCCCTACATGTAATAGCTCTTCTTTCTTTTAACCACGAACAAGATTTAATCCATGTGCCATAAAAGTTTTGCAGTAATTGCTAATTAGAAGTTAATAAATCTTATTGTGCTGTAAATACTCAAACCTTTATTTCTCAGATTTGACACCCTAGGTGACTATATAAGATTCACATATAAGGACTTAGCCACATTCACTACAATTTGTTCAATTATGTAAGAAAAACAATTTGTTTTCTAAGTTTTTGGTTTTGAGGCAGGGTCTTGCTCCATTACCCAGTTTGGAGCGCAGTGGTGCGATCTCGGCTCACTGCAGCCTCCACCGCCTGGGCTCAAGCGATCCTCCTGCCTCAGCCCTTGAGTGGGAGGGATTACAGGGGTGTGTCACCACACCAGGCTAATGTGTGTATTTTCTGTAGAGATGAGAGTCTCCCTTTGTTGTCAAGGCCGGTCTCAAACTCTGGGCTGAAGCAATTGCCTGCCTCGGCCTCCTCCCAAGCGGTAAGATTACAGGTGTGAGCCACCATGCCCGGCCAAAAAGAAACTTGAAAAAAGTAATGGGATGGTAAAGAGTAAATCTCAATGACAGCCTCTGCTGCCTTTGCTTCTTAGCGTTAGCTCCTGAGTTGCCACTGTGGGGGCTTCCCCTCAGGCTCCCGGAGCTGCTTTACCTTCAGGGCCAGAGAGAAGCAGCGCCTTGAACTCACTTGCAGACAAGCGTCTGAAAGCCTGACTCCCTGGCTCCTGGTGGGGAACACACTGAGGCGAGTGAACACTCAGGATTCCCTTTGGGGTCAGACTGCAGCACAAGGAACCTGCCTGAGATGAGGCTGTGGGTGGGCTCCTTCCTCCTCTTCCTCTTCCCTATCCAGTTTCCTACTTGAAGGCAAACTGTGGTCTTAATTCTGGTGAGTTCTGGTTTGTTTCTGGGGAACCAGAATTGAGACAGGAGAAAAACAAGTCCTGCTAAGTGGCAGAGGCCCAGTGCCGTCAGTTATCTGGGTTCAATTTGCAACACCTGCTGCAAGGTGGACAGCCTTTAAATGCATTTGCTCAGGCTCTGGGTGGCTCCACATTCAGCTCCTCTTTTCTAAGATCTGAATTTTGCATGAGCATGTGAGCCACACTCTTCTGATCTTTGGAAACACTCAGGATGCAATCTCCTTAAAGGGGTTGTCTCGTGGCTCATGCTGTAGATTCCTGGGAGACAGGGTGTGGGGTAGAATGGCATTCTGGCCCTCTCCTTCCCTTCATTCGTGAGGTTGGAGCAGCTGCTTCCTAACTCTTGTAAAATGCTCTCATGCTTGTCAACTAAATGTAAGTTAGAGCAATCAGAAAGCCATTTTAAATAAATATCTAATGAGAATGCTTAATGCTGTGTGGTCAATGATTCAAAGTACAATTCCGTATATTAACTATCAAAAATATCTGATGTAGAGAAGTGGCTGAGAGAAGAAAATAATTAGACATATTGGACAGTCCATCAACAATTCCCTGAAAGAGGTTACTTACCCTTCTCAAGAAAGAAAGTCGTTATGTTTCTACATTGACAAGTACATTAGTCAGCGTCTTCCAGAGAAACAGAACCAATATATATGTCCTACTGATTTTGTGTGTATGACAGGTTAAGATCAAAGAGATTGGGGCTGGGCATGGTGGCTCACGCCTGTAATCCCAGCACTTTGGGAGGCCAAAGCAGTCGGATCACCTGAGGTCGGGAATTAGAAACCAGCCTGACCAACATGGAGAAACCCCCTCTCTACTAAAAATACAAAATTAGCTGAGTGTGGTGGCAAATGCCTGTAATTCCAGCTACTCAGGAGGCTAAGGCAGGAGAATCGCTTGAACCTGGGAGGTGAAGGTTGCAGTGAGCCGAGATCGTGCCATTGTTTTCCAGCCTGGGCAACAAGAATAAAACTTCATCTCAAAAAAAAAAAAAAAAAAATCAAAGAGAACAGCAGTGAGTGGAAGCATCATGGGAGATGATAACATCTCAGAGGTCTCTGGAGGAGGAGAAGGTCAAGCCAGGCGGTGGTGAGCCACGGCAGCACAGCTAGGCACACACCTTCCCTTCGTCAGAAAGACACTCAGAAATATTGGGGAAGGAGCCATACTTTCTTTTTCTTTTCTTTTTTTTTTTTTTTTTTTTTGCAATTAGGCAAAACTAGCTACAGGGAGAAATAGATCTCATCCAAGTCAATAGCCAAGTGACTAGTTGATGACAACCCTGATGAATTCCATGAAGAAGCCTCAGTGGTCCTGTAGCACATGGTGGAAGGTTTGCACCTCTTCAGGGAGATACAGGGGCAGGTTCCAGGAAGAACTGAAGTGCAGGTTGCGAACTGAAGGACAGGTAGAAATTAGCTAGGAAAAGCAACTGCAAAATCCAGTGTGCAGCACAGTTGAAATGAAAGGGGCATGGCACACTAAAGGAGTTAAAATAAAAAGACAAAAAAACCAGACCAAGGTGGTCGAACTAGGAAAAAAAAAAAAAAGGAAGAAAGCGCCATGTACAGATTGACAGGCTGGAGAAAGCTGGGGGTGTCTCTGTGGGACTGGAGTGTGTGTGCATGTGGCAGGTCAGACAGGGGATGGCAGACAAAGGCCAGGAGTCAGAAACAACGACAAGACAAAAAAACGCCGGCTATGAAGCAAAACAGAACAAAACGGACTTCTCTGTCATCAAGTGTCTGTAAATTTTGATATCATCCTAGTGACCATCAGTCCCTGAGTCTCTGCATTTTTCCTTGATATCCAAGTAAGATGACTGGTGGGAAAATTCACTCACTAACTCAGTTAAAGTAAAGGACAGATATCTGTGTTTTAAAATTCCTCCACCTTTGCTGTCTGGCTCTTTCTCCAGAACTTTCTGTCCTCTCCTCCCCACTCCCCTCCTCTCCCCCTCATTTCTCTCCTCCTCTCTTCTTCCCTCCCCTCCTCTTCCTCCCCTCTTCTCTTCTCCACTCCCCTCCCCTTCCCTCATCTTTTCTCACCTCTCTTTCAAACCAGCCCCATCTGCAAATGAATAAATCAACAACCAGCCCACCACACTCCTACAAAAACTCCTCCTTCCCCCTCCTTCTTCTGTAGAGACCTGTCTCTCAGCCTCCACCCCAGAGAGACTCTTTTTGCCTTAAGAAGCTGGTGAGAAAATTAATTACTCAATACTTTACCAAAGGAAACCGAGGAGGGCGTTAGCAGGCAGGTGCAGAGGCAGCCCGAGAGACACAGGTCATAGCCAAGGGTGGCCTGAGGTCTCTGCAGTGGGCAAGAAGGTGCAGAACAACCACTGGTTGCCACCAGAACGCAGGCGGCCAGCGAAGGGCTCACAGGCACGGCAGCACCTCTGACCCTGTTTTCTCTGCCACCGTCTGTTTTTTTTCTTTTGTTTTTGTGCCTGTAGCCTTTGTGTGCTTACAGCTCCAGTAGTGTGATTAGCCTGACCTTAGAAAGAAAAGTAAAAACATTCCTGGAATAAGCTGGTCAGTTAAGGGGCCAACTTTCTAGCAGGGCCAAAGGTGTGCCCTGAGGCCTCTCTGTTCAACCACAGAAGGCTGGTTGGATGCCTGTTCTCAGAGTCATGGTCTTGGTCAATGACCACATCAGGTTCCTTTCTCCTCTGGGACGGAGTGTTCCCAGGCCCAGGCAGTGCGGACACATGAGACAGGAGCGGAGCACAGGTGAGCTGCACCGTGCGTTTGCTGGGGCAAGGCCTGGAATCCCGGGCCAGTGTCTCAGCCGCTCCCTTCATTGCCAGGAGTTGTTCTAAGCAAACCACGACTTCCATGTTTGCACCATTGAGGGAGCAGTAGAAGACAGAATGCTCCAACGTGGTTTCAATGGAATCCGCCACACCTGCCATGTTGGGGATGTACCGGAAATTCATCACACAATGAAAGAACAGCTATGTACAACACCTGCCTTTCAGGACAGGGCAGCCCGCGAGCTCAGCCCTGCCCGAGCTGCTTGGAATTCATTCCGCTCTGAGCTTCCTCAACTTTCACCCTGCTCTCACCTCCACCAAAGCCATCATTAGCTCTCCTTCTTCCCAAGTGTCTTCTGTCCTTTTCCCTAGAGTTGGGAAGTAATCAGGTATTTTGGGCTTATAAAATCTCCTGCTGGGTTGTCAGCATAGGAGCCAGAAAAGTAAAAGAACATGCCGAGCAATGTGAAGAAAAAGACAAGATTTAATTACCCCTTCTGCTTGCTTATTTCAGAAGGTATTGGAAGCTAGTACCTCTGTGCATAATACGAAGCCAATTTAGCATCGTAACGTCTGCTTAAGCAAGTTACAATAAGTGAAGGAAATATGGCAATCAGAAATAAAATGTTCCTGGGGGCTGTCTTTGATGAGTGCTTTAGAAGAAATGTCACTAAAACAAAAATATTTCTGAAGCCTGGTTGGCGAGCATCAGTAATAATGCGGTTTGCTGATCAGGTAATTTCATAAATCTCAGTAACCAAGACACTCTGTCCTTCCCCCTAAATTATCCCACCTTAGCTATGAATCAGTAGCAACCATTAACCTGAATCACCACCAGTCAAAGATAGCCAAGCCACCTTCTACAGAGGGCAGCAGTTTTGGGAAGCTCTTGTCTTGAACAGACCCCCGTTCCTTTGGAGATGCTCTTGTTCCAAACCAGAGAAAAAGAGGGTGTTTATGCAGTGCTGAAGAACATAGTAATAATTACCCTTGATTTCCTTTGCACCAAGAATTCAAAATGTCTTAAATCGTTTCACTCAACATCCTCCCTGACTCCAGATACAAAACAAAAGCCTCTAACAAAGCACAGAACTGTTTCAATGCCTGGTGATATGGTTCGTTTCTATGTCCCCACCCAAATTTTTTCTCAGATTGTAATCCCCACGTGTCAAGGGAAGGACCTGTAATCCTTACCTGTAGTGGGAAGGAGGTGATTGGATCATGGGGGCGGTTCCCCCATGCTGTTCTCGTGATAGTGAGTGAGTTCTCAGAAGATCCTTGGTGGTTATAGAAGTGTTTGAGAGTTCCTCCTTCACACAAGCTCTCTCTCACCATGTAAGAGGTGTGGGCTTCCCTTTCTGCCATGATTGTAAGTTTCCTGAGGCCTCCCCAGTCACACAGAACTGCGAGTCAATTGAACCTCTTTCCTTTACAAATGACCCAGTCTTGGGTATTTCTTTATAGCAGTATGAAAACTGATGAATACACAAGCATGAGAATAAGGACCGAGGCATATCCATGACACCGTCTGAAGGTAAAGTTCTCCCCCAGAACTGGGTTCAGAACCCTTTTTTTGTTTCCTTTATTCCGGGTTGTATTCTCTTGGGTCTCTAGATCCTGTAATATTTCACTGTGACTTCTGTCAGTGCATTTGCAATGAAATTTCATGACAACCAAAGCGAATGTCTCCTGCCATTTGCTCCAGGAGAATTTGATTAATCATTTGTTCTAAAACTGAAACTGAACCTGAAATGGTAAAAACGTAGGGTAGGGATTTGGAATGAGAAGTGGCAATCATTAAGGGCTGTGGCAGAATTGCTTCATGAATTATGCAGAATGCTTCTTATTTTACTGGTTTTTTTTAAATTTATATTTATTTATTTATTTATTGTTTGAGATGGAGTCTCATTCTGTCACCAGGCTGGAGTGCAGTGGCATGATCTTGGCTCACTGCAACCTCTGCCTCCCAGGTTCAAGAGACTTCCCTGTCTTAGTCTCCCAAGTAGCTGGGACTACAGGCACATGACACTACATTCAGCTAATTTTTGTATTTTTAGTAGAGATAGAGTTTCACCATGTTGGCCAGGATTGTCTCGATCTCTTGAACTTCTTTTTTACTTTAAGTTCTGGGATATATGTGCAGAACGTGTAGGTTTCTTACATAGGTATACATGTGCCATGGTGGTTTACTGCATCTATCAACTCATCAACTAGGTTTTAAGCCCCACATGCATGAGGTATTTGTCTTAATGCTATCTCTCCCTTTCTCCCCCACCCCTTGGCAGGCCCAGGTGTGTGATGTTCCCCTCCCTGTGTCCATGTGCTCTCATTGTTCAACTCCAACTTATGAATGGGAGTATGTGGTATTTGGCTTTCTGTTCCTGTGTTAGTTTGCTGAGAGTGATGGTTTCCAACTTCATCCATGTCCTTGCAAAGAACGTGAACTAATCACAGAATGTTTTTTAAAGAGCAGCCTTAGAAATCAGAGAATTAGAAAAAATTAGGAGTGGGAAGAAACAGGAATTCTCCCCAGGTAAGAAAGGCAGAGCACACCTTACCTGGTACCACATTTCCTGCACTCAGTGCGAGACTCTGGGTCTGGCAGAAGCAGTGGAGGAGATCTCAGGCAGAAGGCTGAAGAATGACTTAATGATAGCAAGTGGCCAGCTATGATCTGGGGACAGAACAAATGAAAACAGGTTGAAGACAGAGCATGAAGGTTTCAGGTTAGAGTTGCATTTCAGGGCAATGCGTGGGTCATTAGGGGGGTTGTAGAATCACATCTAGCACAGTCTATATTGGCTTTCCCCGTTTTCTCAAATGCTATGGCACTTTCTATATGTATTGCTCTTTTTAATCACATATTCAATTTTGTCTAGCACTTAAACATTTTCGGTATGTGTTTCTCCTACTGTCATATAAAATTGGCACATGGCCTGGAAGAGTTATGTAATTTTTTGGACAGAGCACAGTATCCAATCATCCATTCCATCCTTACCAAACCTCTGTGAAGTAAGCAGAGCAAATACTATTTTTTCCAATTTTCAGATAAAAATGTATATACCGAATTGAGCCAAAGGGCCAGTAAAGAGAGAGGAGGCCGTGACCACGTCCTGGGTGCCCTAAACCAATGCTACATTTTCTAGTCCATGCTGCTGATCTCTCGACAAGTTTGGAGCAAATACTTGCTGGGAAAAGAATGGATCAATGCAGTGAGGATCCTACGTAATACAGATTTGATGAGTGAAGACTAATTAGTTTTTTGCTAATCCTATCAGTGTTCAATATTTCATTTGTGATCTGAGATTTAAATATGTACTTTTTAAAAGCATGCCTGTTTTATTGAGGACATCTGCCATCGTTTCCTCAATTTTTAGCTCTCCTTCAAGTTCTGAAGATGGTAATTAAATATATATAATACAGAGAATAAAAATAAGAACCTAATCCGGCCCTATGAAATTAGAACTGGAAACGTTTTGTTGAGTTGACATAGTTGCCAATGAATTATTGCTCCCAGTGGAATTTTTAAAAAATTTAAAGTGCAACTTTAAATACCTTAGTAAATTTACTTGTACCTCTTCCCCAGAGAGATTATAATTTAATGTACGGGCACCTACTCCTGTGACATTCTTGGGCAAGGAATGTGCATGTTCTTTTTAAATGTAATTGCTGTATTTTAGATATATACTTTAATACTAGCATATACATTTCTTCCCCCCTGGGTTTTTTTTTCTTTCAGATCCACTGCACAGTCATTTTTTCAATAACATGTGCTTTTGTCATTGTCACTTTTTATTTATTTTCTCTTAATCACTTTTGATCTTCCTTTCTTGATTCCCATTTCTGTTGTCTACCTGCTGTTGGTATCTAGACACTTCATACTGAATTCAGATTTTTCTGGCAGGTTATTCTGAGAGCTTTGCTATTTCCATAGAAACCCAACTTCAAACCAAACTTCACTCCCCGTTTTTTAATTGTTACATCCTATGAAAGTCTGTTCTAGTTATATTTTCATTGGTGTTCGAATTAACAACAAATATACCTGGATCAACCACATTATTCCAAGGTGAAACCACGTGTTGCTGATGGCAGAGAAAAGATTAAAAGAAAAGACTCCAGTTATAAGGAAAAAAGAAGACATATGCAGAAATAATTTCTGAATTTTGAATGGGATTTTTTTTTCTTTTTTTGAGTCAGAGTCTTACTTTGTTGCCCAGGCAGGAGTAGAGTGGTACAATCTTTGCTCACAGCAACTTCCGCCTCCTGGATTCAAGCAGTTCTTTCACCTAAGCCTCCTGAGCAGCTGGGACTACAGACTTGCACCACTACGCATGGCAAATTTTGATATTTTCATAGAGACAGGATCTCACCGTGTTGACAGGCTGATCTTGAACTCGTGACCTCAAGTGATCTGCCCACCTGGACCTCCCAAAGTGCTGGATTACAAACATAAGCCACCACACCCAGCCAAACGGTGTAATTTTTTAGGCAACATTACATACAATCCAGTTTAGTCTAGGGAAGTGGGGATTAACTTGACTTGAATGCTATTTTGTTATTATTTCTAGGCATAATTTGAAGACAATGAAGTTTGTCACCCTATGGTTTGACTCCATTTTCACGGGTTTTCTTTTTCCATCTCATTCTGTGAACTCCCTCATATGACCTTTGTTTCCACTCTGAAACCTGCTTTTGATGGGCTATCTTGTGAAGACGACCCTGCTAAGGAAACTGCTCTAATTTATGTGTAGTCAGTGACAGTGTGCTGTATCATTCTTCTCAGGGTCGTGAGACAGCAATGTGCTTGGAAGGTTATTTTAGAATAAGTACAAATAAAAACAGATTGAAAATACAGAAGGAGACATTTAGGTCATAGGTGAAGTGCGCCTCAAGACAACAAAGTCAGGTAATATAGTGGATATTGCTACAGTGGGTATTTAAAGCTGAAGCTGCAGATGTCACCCAAGCGCTCAGTGAGTGGCTTCCCCACCGACATGGTGGTCATGCTGTCTATTCTCAGTGGCCATTAATCGACATTACATAGTCATTTGCCTGAAGATTTTCTGTGATGTCATCTTCTGGAAGTTTTATAAGTTTTTGTTTTACATTTAGGTCTGTTATCCATTTTGAATCAATATTTGTGAATGGTGTAAGGCAGGGGTGTCCAGTCTTTTGTCTTTCCTGGGTGACATTGAAAGAAAAAGAATTGTTTTGGGCCACACATAAAATACACTAACACTAAAGATAGCTGATAAGCAAAAACAAAAACAAAACAAAACAAAACAAAAACCTCTGAATGTTTTAGGAAAGTTAATGAATTTGTGTTGGGCCACATTCAGAGCTGTCCTGGTTTCATGCTGCCTGCAGGCCGTGGGTTGAGCAAGCTTGATGTAAGGTCTGTGTCTGGATTTGTTTTTTGTAGGTGGATATCGAGATGTTCTGGTGTCACTTGTTGAAAAGACCAGTCTTTCCCCATTAAATTGCCTTTGTTCCTCTGTGAAGGATCATTTGTGTGGGTGTATTTCAGGGCTCTTTCTTCTGTTCCATTATCTATTTGTGTGTTCTTTTACCAACACCACACTGTCCTGACCACTGTCGTTTACAGTAAGTCTTTAAGTCCGTCCTAAACGTTGTTCTTCTTCAATATTGTGTTGGATATTCTGGGTCTCCTGCTTTTCAATATAAACTTTAGAATCAGTTTGTTGATAGCAACAACACAACTTACTTGGATTTTAATAAGGAATTGTATTAAATCTGTCAATTAATATGGGAGGAACTGATGTCTTAACAATGTTGAGTATTTCTATTCATCAATATGGGATATTTTTTCATTTATTTAGATAATCTTTGACTACTTTTATCACAATTTAAATTTTTATTCATTTAGATCTTATAAATATTTTCTTAGATTTATACTGAAGTTTTTTTTTCTGGTGTTAGTATATAGTATTGTGGCTTTAATTTCAAATTCCAATTTTTCTGTGTTGGTATTTAGAAAACAATTGATTTTGTGTGTGTGTGTGTGTATATATATATATATATACACACAAAAAAATATATACACAAATATATAAATGTGATATATATACACAAATATATATATATACAAAAATATATATACAAATACATGCATACAAAAAATCTATGTATATGTATATGTTTGAGACAGTCTGGCTCTGCCACCCAGGATGGGGTAATGTAGTATGATCTCGACTTATTGCAACCTCCACCTCCTGGATTCAAGCGATTCTCCTGTCTCAGCCCCCTGAGCAGCTGGGATTTCAGGTGTGCACTATCACGCCTAACTAATTTTTGTATTTTTAGTAGAGACAGGGTTTTACCATGTTGGCGAGGCTGGTCTCAAACTCCTGACCTCAGGTGATCTGCCTGCCTCAGTCTCCTAAAGGGCTGGTATTACAGGTATGAGCCACCATGCCTGGCCTAATTTTTGCATATTAATCTTGCATTCTGAAACCTTGTTGTAATCATTTATTAGTTCATGAGGCTGTTTTTTGGTTGTTATTTTTCATTCTTTGATTTTTTTAAATATATATATTTTTTATTGCATTTTAGGTTTTGGGGTACATGTGAAGAACATGCAAGATTGTTGCATAGGTACACACATGGCAGTGTGATTTACTGCCTTCCTCCTCATCACCTGTAACTGGCATTTCTCCCCATGCTATCTCTCCCCAACTCCCAACCCCCCGCTATCCCTCCCCTTTTCCCCCCGACAGATCCCAGTGTGTGATTCTCCCCTCCCTGTGTCCATGTGTTCTCATTGTTCAACACCCGCTTATGAGTGAGAATATGCGGTGTTTGATTTTCTGTTCTTGTGTCAGTTTGCTGAGAATAATGGTTTCCAGGTTCATCTATGTTCCTGCAAAGGACACAAACTCATCGTTTTTGATGGCTGCATAATATTCCATGGTGTATATGTGCCACATTTTCCCTGTCCAGTCTCTCATCTTTTATTGAAAAAATTGTTTCATCTGTGAGCAAAACTATTTTATTTCTTTCCTCCTAACCAGAATATATTTTAATTAATTTTCTGGTCTTATTGTATTACCTAGGATTTCCAGTATGATGTTGAAAAGGAGTAGTGAGCAGGGACATTCTTGCCTTGTTCTTGATCCTAGTAGGAAAGTGTTTAGTTTTATCACAAGGTTTTTAGCAGATGAAATTAAGATTTATTGGCTGGGC
Organism: Alouatta palliata; assembly: GCA_004027835.1. NCBI lineage: Eukaryota > Metazoa > Chordata > Mammalia > Primates > Atelidae > Alouatta > Alouatta palliata. Next base: position 111,557 of record PVKV010005214.1, read on the forward strand.
ACGGTGGCTCATGCCTGTAATTCCCAGCACTTTGGGAGGCCAAGGCAGGCGGATCACGAGGTCAAGAGATTGAGACCATCCTGGTCAACATGGTGAAACCCCATCTCTACTAAAAATACAAAAAAATTAGCTGGGCATGGTGGCGTGCACCTGTAGTCCCAACTACTCATGAGGCTGAGGCAGGAGAATTGCTTGAACTCGGGAGGTGGAGGTTGCCGTGAGCCAAGGTCGTGCCACTGCATTCCAGCCTGGTGCCTGGTGATGGAGTGAGACTCTGTCTCAAAAAAAAAAAAAAAAAAAAAAAGATTTATTGTAAGCATTCAACTGTGCTAAGTGTTCCGGGTAATATACATTTTATGCCTAACCTTAAACCATTTACACTTCGGCAAAAAAAAAAAAATATATAATAGAGAATATAACGTATGCAATGTTGTATTCCCCCTGCCCACTCCCATCATGATACTCTGCTAAAACCCTCTTGTACTCTGATGATAGCAATCAAAAACTCTTTGCTTTGCTCAAGCTGCCTGCTCCTTCTGCTCTATAATCCATGAGTCTCATCACCTCAATACTTCTAAGATTTTTAACTCAATTTCTTCATCAAGTGTTTCTTGAATGTTGCTGGCTTTTCTCATCTCCATTTCAGAATTCTTTCTTTTTTCTTCTGTATCTTCATTCTCTTACTGCTCACTTTCTTCTGTCTTGCCTTAGAGGAAATAATCCTTCTCTTTCCCACCTGTATGTCCTTTAAGAACTTTGCTTCATCCTCGGAATCTTTATCCACCAATTACTCTCTTTTTTTTTTCCTTTTTTCTCTGTTATATTATTTCTCCCCTATAAAAAACAAAAACCCTTTTCCTGACTTTATTTTTTATATTGTTGAGTATAACTAATGTTTTCCACATCCAGCTCCATAAAATGTTTGGCTATTATTTTCTCACTGCAGCCACTTCTCTTATTCATAATTTGTCTCTTGATAACTAATTTCTTCTCCTGTGACTCTACTAAAATCACTTATCAAATTGGTCTGTCTCTTCCCCAAAGCAAGCCAGTCTTGTTGTCTTTGAACTTCTGTAAATTTGACATGACTAGACGTACTTTGATTCCAACATTCTTCTGGATACCTTTCCTTTTTAAGGTTTTTATCAAAATATATTTTTATGGCTATACTTCACTATTATTGCTTCCTATGGCTTTCTTTTTCTATATTCTTAACGTAGGCTTTTGCAAAATTCTGGCTTTCACCTGCTCTTTGCTCTTTGTCTCAACCTTCTTCCTTGATGTCAGGATGTCTTTCAGGCAGAAGACTGTATTCATCCTCCCTCTAGATAATTTTTTACACGCATTCCCAGCTCTGGGCTCCTGGACCACAAGGTGTGCTTTTTGTTGTCTTTTTGAGGTCCACCCAGTGTGATGATTGTTTGTACCCTAAGACTCATCACACCACAGGCACATTTTTCCTTCAGGGCCTCCTCCTTATCCTCCCATCCCCAATTTTCTTGCTCCTACTAATGGTCCCTCCATTCCCTAGAATACAAGCTTAAGACATTTTATTCACCTTTGAATTTGTTCTTCCTGGTGACTTGCTGCCTTGGAATACTTGAAACCTCTAATATCCCTGCAGCCTTCAAACCAAATGTAGCTGGTCTCTGATCTTTAAAACGTCACAATACTACTATTCCATTCCGTATGACTTTTTCAGTAGTTTTGAAATAGAGACCTCCATTGTGATGTTACAAACTACTCTAAAATATGCACAGATTCTTAATCCTTTTTTATAATTTCAGTGTTCGTTACTGAAAGCATATGGCAGGTACTCAAAAAAATATTTGCTAAATTAAATGGAATTAAATTGCCTTTGATTTCGTTTTCTTAATCATATCCTTTTGTAACTGGAATCTCATATTAAAAGGAATCAGCAACATTTTTGCATTTTATCAAATGCAAAAATGTATTTTTATTCTCTCTGAAGTCTTAATTAAGGAAGCAGAATGTTTTGCAATCAATTAGGAAATTAACTAAAGCTGGCAACTTGCCACTGTGTTTGGCAGTTTGAACTATAAGACAAAAATTAAAAAAATAAAGTAAAAAGAAACAGCCTCACTATTATTAAAGCCTAAGCTATGTGTTAGGGACTTAATTTAATCATGCGTGTATTATAGTGTTGCTCTGGTCGAAAAGGAATTTTTACTCAGCGTTTCCTGTTTCGTCTCCCGTGACCTTCAGCATAGATACCTTTGGGGGCTGAGCATTTTCATGCTTATTCTCAGTGCGGTCTGATCAGTGCTGAAGTAACAGTTCTGAAAAGTGTTACTTCCTATTGCTTTGTTTTGGGAATAATAGATATGCTAATTGCCCTGATCTGGTCACTATGTATGATAAGCATCAAAACAGCACTGTGGACCCCAATAATGTGTAAAATGATTATGTGTCAATTAAAAAACATTTGAAAGCAATGTGTTTTAAAAATGATGGCATTAAAACTTTTGCTCTGAGTTATTGTTGGATAAAGCAACGAGATTTACAAAAATCTGGTGATGGCCTGGTGTCGTGTCCAAACATTCTAGAAGGCACAGTGAAGAGGGTCCTGGCTCTGCCTGGATGGCCTGAGGAAGTGTCTCTCGGGGGGCGGTGGGGAGCATCAACTCAGACCCGGCCACGCAGTCTTGTTCAACAGCCAAGAAAAGCTCCTCACAAGTGCAGATGGCCAACGCTGGCTTCTGGGGTACAAGTCCACAGCTGAGAGAGGGGTCCTTGGGAACCAAGTTTTATCAAAATGAGCTACCTGTGAGGAGGTCCTCTGTGGGTCCCACATCCGAGTCCCAGAACCGTAGCTCTCAAGCCAGGCTCAGACATGGGCTTTGGTCTCAAGTTCTTGGCTCCAAGCGTGCTTTTCACATCATTGTCCCAAGCAGAATTAATTGTATTTCATCTTATGTTTACTTATTTATATAGTCATCTTTATTTTAGAGAAATCAGAAGCCAAGTGTCCGGTTGAGATGGAAGACTCGTAACACGGACTTTTGAATAAAGGAATGGAAGAGCCTCTCTGAAGTGTGGTGGAGGGGCGGAGGCCATCCATGGGTGCTGGGAGCCAGCTGCGTTGACGGTGCTGGGGTTCGGCTGAGTGGAGAGGGAACTGATTGTGGGGAAGCCAGTGGTCTGGGCCATGTCAATCTTTCTATGAGAGCAAGCAAAACGGAAGAGTCATTATTGGATTTGTCTAAGTCTGGTGCTTTTGTGTAGAGGTAAATTTATATAACACTGATGGGAGGTACTTCCTTTCTTCCGATTTTCCTGTCCCACGAGTAGAAGTTATCTCACCCAAGGGTACACTGCTACTGGCGGGTCTCCACAGGAATGTCATCTTTGTGTCTGGTAACATTTTAAAAAAGGAGAGGGTTCCCAGCACTTTGGGAGGCCGAGGCGGGTGGATCACGAAGTCAAGAGATCGAGACCACCCTGGTCAACATGGTGAAACCCTGTCTCTACTAAAAATACAAAAATTAGCCGGGCATGGTGGTACGTGCCTGTAGTCCCAGCTACTCAGGAGGCTGAGGCAGGAGAATTGCTTGAACCCAGGAGGCGGAGGTTGCAGTGAGCCGAGATCGTGCCATTGCACTCCAGCCTGGGCAACAAGAGCGAAACTCCGTCTCAAAAAAAAAAATAAATAAATAAATAATAAAATAAAATAAAATGAAAAAGGAGAGGGTATAGGTATAATGTATTTCATTGTGTCTACTATGTAAAGTCATATCACTATGATTGTTATTTATATAAACATATATAACTCTGAGCATAAAGCCATTTAATTTCTTGGTTTTATGACATGAACAAAGAGTACTAAAAATTCCCAGGCAGAATTTTAAACATAAGCTGGATACCAACATTTAAAAAAATCACAAAATTTCAGATAAAACTATGGATTTCTGGCTTCTTTTGAGAAAGTTGTGTATCCGGCACACACACTCACTGGGTGGCTGCAGGTGGAGGGCGTTTAACCCCTTCTCACTGGGCTGTCACTCACAATGGTCCTCATCATTGAGCTGAGAACAAGCTCCCCCTCTTCACTGCATACACTGTCCACCTAAACCCATGGTCTGCATGCTCCTGCGGGCACCAAGGGTTGCCACTCCTGGTTTTTGTCCTAAGAATCACGTGGGGGTTACCACGGTATCTCAATAAAGTCTCAGTCATGGAAGGATGGGTTTATTTTTAGGATAAGGAAAAACAATTGAATGGAGTAACAACCAACTATAGCTCAGTTGGAAGAAACAACCACTTATGTGTCTATGTGACTCAAAATTCAACAAATAGTTCTTACGCACAGCACATATTTACCACCAGATTGTCTCAGTTGGATATTCTTTGTCTTCAAAAATATTGCACACAGACAGTATGGTATTGCTGGGGAGATAGAGGTAAATTAGGTGTGGTTTCTGACTTTACTTTCATTGGAGTTGCTAGAGATTTTCTGCTATTTCTAGTGGTTAATTTACTAGAGTGTTCACTATGATTTTGCATCAGAACCCTTGTTCCTGCATGGACTGTGGGAGGTCTGTGAGATTTTAGGAAAATTCTGCTCACTTCATTGAGGGTCATTTATTTTTCCCTCACCTGAAAAACAGAAACGTGTCCACTTGTCTTAAGAAGTGGTGGTAAGGACTGAAGATCATATATATGTGAAGAGTCACGTGTAGTAAGCGCTGAAGGAAAAAGCTGTTCATTTTTGTCCTACTGAATATTATTGTCGAGATAATTCCTGGAAAGCAGGTAATGGATCTTCATGCGAGGAGGCACTAAAACATACATTTAGATTACCTCAAGTTATTTTGAAATCTAAACATAGTGAGTAAAAGAGCACCTGCATACAAACACATGAATTTAAGAAATATGTAGATAAAGAAGATTTCATGGGGGACTGGGTTTAGGAAGATTACAGTAAAAGATGAGCAAACCGGCCGGGCATGGTGGCTCACACCTGTAATCCCAGAACTTCAGGAGGCCAAGGTGGGTGGATCATGAGGTCAGGAGATCGAGATCATCCTGGTCAACATGGTGAAACCCTGTCTCTACAAAATATACAAAAATTAGCCAAGTATGGTGGTGGCAAGCGTCTGTAGTCCCAGCTACTCAGGAGGCTGAGGCAGGAGAATTGCTTGAACCCAGGAGGTAGAGATTGCAGTGAGCCGAGTTCAGGCCATTGCACTCCAGCCAGGCAACAAAGCAAGACTCCGTCTCAAAAAAAAAAAAAAAAAAAAGATGGGCGAACCAAGTGAGAGCAAACATGAGCCTTGGGGTGTGGGCCTGAGAGGCCTGGGGCCTCCTGGATGTGAGCTGAGTCCTCTTGCCAGAATCTGGGCCTTGGAATGTGTCCTCAGAAAGACTGTTGAATGAGAAGGCTGAAGGGTAGCTGGGGGTGGGGGTCAGAGAACACATGGAAATGAAGAGTCTAGTGAAAAGTGTCTGTCTTCACTTTTATTTTTTAAGGTTGACCTTGATTATCTTCCAGAGTTATTGGCTAAAACCTGGTGATGAAAAAATACGGAATTCTTCTTACATTGGTTGCCGAACCCTTACGAATATCCTCCAAGGTAACGTTTTGTATTTCACCTCCCTCTTATTCTGATTTATAGAACTGGACAGTGATAGATGGGTCGGCGGAGTGACCGTGAAGGTCTCTAATCCTACAAGCGTCTTGATTTCGAAGGGGACTGGCTGGGCCTGAGGGCGTGTCAGGTTCCCAGGCCGCCACTTCTCCAAAGGGTGCTGAGGTGCACGTCAATAACGCAATTACAAAGTCTTTGGTCCTTGCTGTCTGTGAGGTCCAAATTTTAGGAGAAAAGCATCTACTTTTGATATATTTTACCAAGTTAGTTCTTTGAAAGTTGGTTGTGGGAAATAGGACCTAATGAGATGCTTCCTTTGGAGCCCTGCTAAAGAAGATCTGGACTGTGACACCCCTCCTGAAGCTGAATTCAAACTCCCAGGGCCTGCCTTAAGCTCTTTGGAGGTCACTGAGTCACCAGATGTGATGTCGTGAGTCTGGGCCCTGGTCCCATGTCCCTCACACGCAGCAGCGTCGGGAGCAAGGGCACAGGCTTTGGGGACAGCCCGGCCTGTGCTCACGTTCTGTATCTGCGACTGTGGACGGCTTTAGCGACTTCAACTCTTTTGCGGAATGCTTAACTTTTCTTCTGAAAAGTGAACCCCTCAAAGGAAGGGGCCCATTTTTGAATCTTTAAAGCTTTAGATATTCGATATTGGGTGAGTTCCTGACTGATGGCGGAGAGAGCCGTCTCTTCTTTTTTTTTTTTTTGAGACGGAGTTTAGCTCTTGTTACCCAGGCTGGAGTGCAATGGCGCGATCTCGGCTCACCGCAACCTCCGCCTCCTGGGTTCAAGCAATTCTCCTGCCTCAGCCTCCCGAGTAGCTGGGACTACAGGCACGTGCCACCATGCCCAGCTAATTTTTGTATCTTTAGTAGAGACGGGGTTTCA
>PVKV010005215.1:0-17425 GCA_004027835.1 Alouatta palliata
TATCTGTTATTTCTCCCCATGCTATCCCTCCCCAACTCCCCACCCCCCGCTGTCCCTCCCCTTTTTCCCCCCAACAGACCCCAGTGTGAGATGCTCCCCTCCCTGTGTCCATGTGTTCTCATTGTTCAACACCCGTCTATGAGTGAGAATATGCGGTGTTTGGTTTTCTGTTCCTGTGTCAGTTTGCTGAGAATGATGGAGGAAGCCGTATTTTAAACATTTTACATCCGAACGCACTGCTTTGATACTTACTGGTGGGCATTTGCTTTGGTTTGAATGCGTCCCCTCCAAAATTCAGGATTTGAAACTTAATGGCCAATGTGATGGAATTAAAAAGTGAGTCCTTGAAGAGGTGACTAGGCCACGAGGGTTCCTCCCTTGTGAATGGGATTCAGGTCCTTATAAAAGAGACTCGCTTCCTCTTCTCCTTTGGAGGACATGCCAACAAGGTGCCATGTTGCAAGCAAACAGCAGCCCTCACCAGACAACCAAACTTGCCAGCACCTTGATCTTGAAGTTTTCATCCTCCAGAACCATAATAAGTTTCCGTTTTTTATAAAATACCCAGTCTCATTTATTTTGTTATGGCAGAACAAGCAGACTAAGACAGCATTTTAAGTGCTTAGCTCGATTTCAAGAAATAGTGTTGGGGGCTTGGGTTGACCTGTCATGCATTGTAATTTTTCCCATTGTTTCAAATGGGAAACAATGGGAAAAATTACAACTCTCAGGTGCATTTTCAGGCAAAGTATCAGAATTTCAGGATCACCAATGTTCAGTGGGAGAGGATTATTCACTCACGTGAAGAGGGACCTTTGAGACACCCAAGCATGCCACTCCCTCTGCCTGCAACACCCGCCCTGACATGGTCCTATGGTTTTCACCCTCACTCCATTCAGGTCTCTGCTCAAATGCCACTACCCCAGAGAGGCCCTGACCCACCCTGTTTAAAACACATCCTCCTCTAACTGTTCTTCCTCCATGTCCTCACCCAGATCCACACTGGCTCTCTCAGCCAATCTCAATTAAGCATAAGATTCTCTACCCCTCACCTCCTGGCCATTTCCTTCCAAGACCTATCACTTTTTGCATTCTCTTTTCCCAGGAGAGTAAAAGCGAATAGAATGACAAGGTTTCTGGCTTCTTAATACATTCAACTTCTCTTTTTGCCTGGATTTTAGCTGTATATAATGTGTTGGATGGTGAATGGAGTCAATGGTCTCAGTGTGCATCGGTGGAATTATCTAGGAAGCAAAGACTGAGAGACATCAGAGATCTCCAGAACCCAAACAGATATTGTTCTAAATTCAGAAAGATTTTGTGGTCCTGAAGACATGAGGAGTCCCTGAAGAGACTATAGGAGCCCCTCAAGGTCAAAGGTCTAGAGACCTTTTGAGAGCGGGACCCTTTTGAGAGTGAAAGGAGTATTAATAACAAAGCATAAGCCAAGATTGCTCCCCAGCAAACTGGGACAGATGGCCTCTCTGCCTGAAACTGCCTTTGCAAAATTATGGCTGAGACAGTGAAAGAGATCTAGCTTAACCGTCTTGCTTCTAACCTCCAATTCTGTTTTAAGGAATCTTTATTATAAGGAATCTATCCTTATAATCTTATAACAGAATTTATAACATATATATATATATACATACACATATATATAAATGTGACTGATGTATGTGGTGGATTTCTGCCAATCTATAGCTTGCCTTATATTTTCTCAATTTTGTCTTTTGAAGAATGAAAGTATTAAATTTTGATGTCTCCCAGTTTATCAACATTTTCTTTCATGGTTTGTAGTTTTTGTGTTCGAAGAAACCTTTGCCTACCCCAAGGTTGCAATGATTTCTTCTTATGTTTTCTTCTAGTAGTTATATATACGTATAAAACTCTGTTATACGTATTTTGAGACAGAATCTGGCTCTTTCACCCAGGCTGGAGTGCAGTGGTGTGATCTTGGCTCCTTGGAACCTCCACCTCCCAGGCTCCCAGTTTCAAGTGATTCTCTTGCCTCAGCCTCCTGAGCAACTGGGATTAAACATACACCTATATACACACATATAAGGAGTCTATATTATAAGGAATCTATCCTTATAATAGCATCTAGAACAGATATATGAAGATGTGACTGATACATGTGTTGTACATGATTTGAGTACCAAAGAAGTGATGCATCAGACATATCTTCTGAATCTATAAGAATCTATAACAGATCTACGAAGAACTTTTACAATTCAACAATTCAGAAGACGATTAACTCAGTTTTTAAAACGGGCAAAGATTTCAAACCAGCACTTCGAAAAGAAAGAAGATATACAAACCACCAATAGGCTCATAAAAAATGCTCAACATCATTAATCATCAAGGAAATGCAAGTTAAACTCTAATAAAATGCCACTATGTATTCAATAAATTGGCTAACAAAAAGATTGACCAGACCAAGTGCCGACAAGACATAGAGTAACTAGAACTCTCACTCATTGCTGGTGGGAATGTCAAATGGTGTAACCACTTTACAAAACAGTTTGACAGTGTCTTAAAAAGTTAAATATCCCTCTGCCATCTGACACAGCTATTTGACACCTAAGAGGAAGGAAAACACAAATCCACACAGACTTGACTTGTATACGATTGTTAATAGCGAGTTTGTAACAGCCCAAATCTAGAAACAGCCCAAATGTCCATAGGCAGGTAAATCAATAAACAAATTGTGGTATAGCCATGCAATAGATGACTACTAAATGGTAAAAAAGAATGAACTATTGATACACACATAACACAGATGGATGTCAAAACATTATGTTGAGTGAAAAAGACAGAACCTTCCCTACCAAAAAAAATCGTAATTCCATTTATGTAAAATTCTTTTCTTTTTTTTTTTTTTTTTTGAAACAAGGTCTCATTCTGTCACCCAGGCTGGAGTGCAGTGGCAGGGTCTCAGGATTTTAGCGCACTGCAATCTCTGCCTCTTGGGTTCCAGTGATTCTCTCATCTCAGCCTCCCAAGTAGCTGGGGCTACAAGGTTGCGCTACCACACCTGGCTAATTTTTGTATATTTTGTAGAGACGGGTTTTACCTTGTTGGCCAGGCTGGTCTTGAACTTCTGACATCAAGAGATCTGCTCGCCTCAGCCTCCCAAACTGCTAAAATTACAGGTGTGAGCCACCGTACCTGGTCCATTTATGTAAAATTCTTAAAAATGTAAACTAATGTATAGTGACACAAAGCAAATCAATGGTCACCTGTGGGTGGGAGTGGAGGGAAGAATGGATTACAGAGGGCCACAGAGGAACTGATGGGTGATGGAAAAGTCCAGTGTCTTGATTGTGGTGATGGTTTCATGGTATATATGTAAAAAATGATAAGAAATGTAACACTTTAAGTATTTCTAGTTTATTGTACTTTAATTATATGATCAATACAAATATGAAAATATTATGATATGGTCGTATGGGTTTCTTCATTAATGCATTAAATAACAGGATCTAGCAGCAGGCTAATTTTAAAGTTAGTGCTGCCTAGAAAAGATATTTTGAGATACAACAACCATAATGTGATATAAAAATTGCCTGTAATTCCAGCACTTTGGAGGCCAAGGCGAGTGGATCACCTGAGGTCAGGAGTTGGAGATCGGCCTGGCCAGCGTGGCAAAACTCTGTCTCTGTCTCTACTAAAAATACAAAAAAATTAGCCGGGCATGGTGGCACAAACCTGTAAGTCCATCTACTTGGGAAGCTGAGGCAGTAGAATCGCTTGAAACTGGCAGGCAGAGGTTGCAATAAGCTGAGATTGTGCCCCTGCACTCTAGCCTGGGCAACAGAGCAAGACTTCATAACAAACACACACACACACCCTATCATTTCTATTGGTGACAGAGTCACAGGTCCTGCTAACACAATTGTGGTTTTGTTGTTTGTGTTCATATGTGAAGAAAGTGCCAAATTTCAGTTAGAGGTTCACGAGAATATAGTTTTTTCCATCCAAATTCACAAACTCCCTGAATTCTATTCACAAACCCCAGGTTAAAAAGTCTAGCTGGGGCTGGGTGCGGGGGCTCACGCCTGTAATCCCAGCACTTTGGGAGGCCGAGGTGAACAGATCTATCGATGTCAGAAGTTCGAGACCAGCCTGGCCAACATGGTGAATCCCTGTCTCTACTAGAAATACAGATATTAGCTGGGCGTCGCGGTGGACGCTTGTAGTCCCAGCTACTTCGGAGGCTGAGGCAGGAGAATCGCTTGAACCCGGGAGACGGAGGTTGCAGTGAGCCAAGATTGCACCACTGCACTCCAGCCCAGGTGACACAGCGAGACTCCATCTCAAAAAAAATAAAAATAAAAAAGTCTAGTTGGAAGCAACCTTAGGTACCCCAAAACGTGATAATCTCCCAGGTGGGGAGCATCTTTAAACTCTAGGAATATTTAAAGTTATTTATAGGAATGCCTTACATGGGAAAGTGATTTTATCAGTAATCATGTATAACAGAGCTAAGACTCAGAAACAAACATGAAGATATTTGACAGATTTAGCATCACCAAATTACTATTCTTTTTGTTAAAAAGGAATCATTCATATTGAATAATTCACATACTTTAAGAGCCTTATGTTTCGGAGGCTTAGTCTATAATGCCAACATGTTGGTCAAAATTGTCAATCGTAATTTAAAATGGAATCAAATAATTACTTAAATGTGCAATTTTTAAACAGAAATCTCACTAAGCTAACGTAATCACTGGAACATTTAAGAGTTTAAGATTCATAGAAATGTGTTTTATTAGATTTATAAGTACTTACTTAAGTAGAAGTGTTAGACAGTCGAAGTACTTGAAAACAAAGCCCGGACTATTAAATTTAGAAATGCAGTTTAAAATATTTGAAAGCATTTAAATGTTAGATATTTGAAGGCTAAGTTTATAAATGGGACCAAATATTAGTCAATGACGTCCTTAAACACAATGACTGACTTTTGTTATTCTATTCTTATAAATGGAAGCATGGATTTGAAAAGGAAACATTAAAATTCAAGAGGAAAACTTGAATTTTAAGGTTTGGTAAATTGCAACTTTAGTCATTCAAAATTATTTCCTAGAATGTGTGTACAGCTTATTCTGTATACAAAACCACCCAAACTCAGACATGACGGTGTGGATGATGGAAAATGAACAAACACGAGATATTCGGGATCCTTCTCTCCTCCTGTGTTTATTTTTGACCTAAGCAGCCTAAGCATCCCTCCTGTCCCCTGTCTGGGCCTCTGCCAGTGAGGAATTAGCCACAAACACAAGAAAATTCTTTTCAGTGACCTAAGAAGACGAAAGGTCATTCATTATGCTGGGCTTAGAAACAAATTTAAAATACTGAACCACTTAATTTTTCAAAACAGAGGAATCTAAACAAATGCTCAAATGGTGAACAAATGTGCGTTCATTGCCAAAACCCCTGTTGGTTTGGACAGCATTTTTTCCCTGGTTCCTTCAGCAGAACTGAATCCCTTGGCCTGCCCTCTCCAACAGCACAGAAAAATCCCAAAGGGGGAAAAGTAGCTGTACTGTAAGCATTTTTAGCAATCTACAATATTAATGGCAGTTAAATACGAACGTGCAAACTTGCCTTCTTACAAGATTGTTGGGAAGATCAAACAAAATCTTTTTATGAGCTCCCCAATTGGAATAATTGCTTCCTTTACCTACAATTCTTGCAGCCTTCAGACTGTATTAATGAGGGTATCGGTTTGGCAGCGTGACAGAAAGACATCGTCAGAAAGTGGCTTTTATATTGCTCTGGTTTGAGTGTTTGTCTCCTCCAAAACTCACATTGAAAATCAATCCCCAATATTGAGAGGTGGGGCCTCTATTTTATTATTATTATTTTGTAAATTTAATTCCCTGCAGGTGTCACAGAGAGGTAGGGGCTTTAAGAGGTGACTGGGGCTGGGCGAGGTGGCTCACACCTGTAATCCCAGCACTTTGGGAGGCTGAGGTGGGTGGATCACTTGAGTTTGGGAGTTCAAGGCCAGCCTGGCCAACATGGCAAAATCCCATCTCTACTAAAAATACAACAATTAGCTGGGTGTGGTGGCACGCAGCCTGTAATCCGAGCTATTCAGGAAGCTGAGGCAGGAGAATTGCTTGAACTTGGGAGGCAGAGGTTGCAGTGAGCCAAGATCAAGCTACTGCACTCCAGCATGGGGTTGACAGAGTGAGACTCTGTCACACACACACACACGCACGACGTGATTGAGTCCTGAGGTTTCTGCCTTCATGAGTGGGTTAATCCAGCCATGAATTAATGGGTTCATGGTTATCACAGGGGTGGGACTGCTGGCTCTATAAGAAGAGAAAGAGAGCTGAGCTGGCACACTCAGCCCCTCACCATGTGATGCTCTACGCTTCCTTGCAACTCTGCAGAGTCCTCGCCAGCAAGGACTCACCAGGTGTGGTCCTCTTAACCTTGAACTTTTCAGCCTCTGCAACTATAAGAAGTAAATTCCTTTTTTAAATAAGTTACCCAGATTCAGATACTCTGTTATAAGCAACAGAAAACAGTTCATTGTTGGTTTGGTGGCTCCACAATCATCTAGGTCCTTCTGTTTTGTTGCTCTGCCATTTCATAAGGGGCTTCCATTTTATCCAAGGGACAGTCCAAGGCGGCTGCCTTAACTCCAGTCATCACATCTGCATTCCAGCCAGGAGGAAGTGGGAAAAGAGATGTAGGGTGCTGAGAAATGCTGAGTGTATGGTAAAGTATATTGCTTGCTGAGAACGATGGCAAGGAAAACCTAGCCGTACCCCCAAGTGGAAAACTACTTGGGGCATTCTAAAGTGGCAAGATGGTATATGCATATCATACACCGGTTAAAACAATTATTTCAGCATGGGATATGTGCCCCTGCCCTCGTGGCTCCCTCGTGGAGAATACTTTCTGGTTTGTCCTTGATCAGTGGTAAGCAGACACCAGCTGCTTACCTAGTTTATCTTGGGTCTATGAGAAAATACAGAACACCTGTTTGTTAATAATAATCACCTGCTCAGAAAGAATAAATACTTAGAGTTTGCTTGAGGCCCTCAGCCCGGAATGCTGTCAGCCCCTGAGTCTCTCAGCTCGGAATGCTCTTTGCTCCCCAGATAGTCCCACTTTGCTGTTGTATCTTGGTGCCTGCTTCTTAATGCCTTCAGTGCCACCTGGGTGGGGGTCTCTACAGCTGAGCTGGGCTCGGTAGTAGGGTATATCCTTTTCTTCTAAGGGAAGTTGAACCCATGACCTGTATTCACATCCTATTGATCAGAACTTGCTGAAGTGGTCATGCCTAGCTGCATGGACTTTGGGAAATGTTGACTGTCTCTCGGCAGATGGTGCTAAGCCAAATATCCTATTAACGTGGTAGAAATGGAGAACAGATACTGAGTGACAGTCACCAGTCTCTGCCACGCCAAACATTAAATTCAAGAGGATATTGAGTTTTAGGTGCATTTGACTTCTCTTGTGACATATTTCTTGTAAGTTCAAATTGGTGTGACCACTTAAGAAGGCAATTTGGAAATTCTTATTAATATGTAAAGTGTGACACACTAATTCTATTATCCATCTCCTTTCTAGAGAAACACATAACAAAGTCTGCAAGGAGCATGTGCAGGAAGGGACATTTATAATAATAACATAAAGATGAAAAAAACTAACTAGCAATCAAAGGAAAATAGCTAAATAACCTGTTATAGCCATACTGTGAAGTACTTAAGAAGCAGGGGAATACATATATGTATAATAAATGTAACTTGTAGAATGTCATGAATGGTGTGACAGTGTTCAGATATATTGAAGAAATATAATCAGGTAATATTTATTGTATCATATTTAATTATATATATGTAGATTCAGTTATGCATCTTTGGGAAGGTACCAAAAGAATATATATGTATATAGACATGTAAATATTCAGAAGACTAGGTTAGGTGCAGTGGCTCATGCCTATAATCTCAGCACTTTGGGAGACCAAGGTGGGAGGATCACTTGAGCCTAGGAGTTTGAGATCAGCCTGGGAAACATAAGAAGACCCTGCCTCTACAAAAAATAATAAAAACAATTAGCCAAGTATTGTGTTGCCTGTGTGTAGTGCCAGCTACTTGGAAGACTGAGGAGGGAGGATCACTTGAGCCTACTGCACTATGGTGTGGGTAACGGAGCCAGACCTTATCTCTAAAAAAAAAAAATGCAGAGGACTATTTGAAATAACTTGTACATTTAAAAAATCTGGAAAAAAATTATACTTTAGAAAAGAAAACATATATACTTATATAATATATATTTCAAAAGAAAATTGTATATTTAATATATAGTATATATAATACTATATAAATAATATAAATAATATAACCTGATTATATTTTCAAAATATCTGAACACTGTCACTCATACCATTTATGACAGTCTGCAAATTACATTTATTATACGTATCTATTCCCCTACTTCTTAAGTACTCTGCATATAGTATTATGTACAGTGTATATAATACTATATAGTATAATATACTGCTATAGTATTATATAGTATACTATACTATATAATACTATACTATTATATATAGTTATATAGTATATTACACTATATGATACTATACTATTATACTATTAAATACTATTACAATACTTTATGCTGTAATATATACTAGTGTAGTATATATGTGTATACTATATACTATTATATATTATATGATATATTAATAATATACCAGCTATTTTGCAGAATGCCCCTCATTTAGATTAATCTGAGGTTTTCTCATGATTAGATTCAGGTTATGTGTCTTTGGCAAGAAGACCATTGAAGCGATGCTGTGTTCTTCATAGCACGTTTTCAGTTTGTTCCCTTAATCACCATTAACTCTGATCCTAGTTAAAGTGGTGTCTGCCAGCCTTCTCCACTATCAAGTTTCTCTTTCTTCCCTTGTAATTAAAGTGTTTTGTTTGGCCAGTGACAGCCTCTTCCTGCTGGCTTCCATGTCCTCCTGACATGTCCCCATCATTCTTTGAGTACTTCCTTCTTTTTTGGCTGAGCAGGTACTCAGGTTCATCTTCTACTCGTCTTGCCCCAGATCTGGAACTTAGCCATTTTTCCAAAAGTCCCCGGTTCTTTTTAGCAGAAAATAATTTTTCAAAACTGGCCAGGTGTGGAGGCTCATGCCTGTATTTCCAGCACTGTGGGAGGCCAAGGTGAGAGGATCGTTTGAGATCAGGAGTTTGAGAGCAGCCTAGGCAACAAAACCAGACTCCATCTTTACAAAAGATAAAATAATTAGCTGGGTGTGGTGGTGCACACCTGTATTCCCAGCTACATGGGAAGCTGAGGCCGGAGGACTGCTTGAGTCCAGCAGACTGAGGCTGCAGTAAGCCGTGTTTGCGCCACTGCACTCCAGCCTGAGTGACAGAGTGAAATCTTGTCTCTAAATAAATAAATAAAATAATTTTTAGAAGCCAAGATCCAGGTGCTAAGCATGTTCATTGTTCTGTGCGGCTGCTCCCAGGATCTCTCCGTGGACAGAGCTAGAAGCATGCAGATGTACAGACACATATATGCATGCATACACTTACATCAATATTTATTTCTGAATCTATTTAAATATATTGAAAATTATGAGTTTATACCAGGACTGGTGCATAATTTTCAGGGTCCAGTGCAAAATGAAAATGTGGGGCACCTTGTTCAAAAAGCAGGAACAAAGATCTGATAAAGGTACTAAAATATAAGCTCTTCCCTTGCCTCCACTGCCTCTCTCTGGATTTGTTACGTGGTTTTAATTTGCTATTTCACGTGCATGAGGATACTCATGAGGTGAAGGCAGGCACTCACAGGTGCCCAGGGACTCCACCCTGGGACTCAGAGCAAGTGCTGCTTACCAGCTGCAGTCTCTCCTGCCAGTCACCGGACTGACGTGCTGCGCCCCTATGGGGGCAGAAAAATTAAGCAAAGCATCCACTCTTCCACTAGACCCTCTCCTCTAACCCACAGCAGGTGGGCAACCTCAAGGATGTTGCAACTCTGAGCCAGGACACGGCTAAGGACCTGGACTGGGGGTAGGGGTGGTATAGAGGTGCTCGCTGCAGGCACTGAAGGCAGAAGATGACAGTGGTTGCTGTGTGGGGAGGGGAAACAAGGAGGCTGGGAGGGGTCTGAGGAACCATGGGAACTGAGAAAAGTAGCTGATATGCTGATCCTGGGGAGGCAGGGACATGGTGGGACATGGGACCACTGCTAAGCTGAGGCTGCAAGTCCTTGTGCATGCTCCATTGTCCCGTTAGACTTGACTTATGAAATACACATTCAAAGGTTAAGTTATTAAGAATTTCAAGGCAGTGATGGTGCAGCATAAACACCCAAGTGTATGACCCAGCATGGGGCCCTATGCAAATGCACTGATCACACATCCATGATGTCAGCCCTGGCTTAGACCAACAGTTCAATACCAATCCAACGCTGTAGGGTTCCCTTTGTTTTCTCCCTTTACATCATTAGTACTGCTTTTTCCAAAAGTGAGAAAGCCTGGATCTCTGAGATATTTACTAATTTGCTCATTTCCCTTGTTTGCAACCCATCCTCCATTCAGAAGCGGACCTCACCCTGCTGGGGTTCTGGTACCTTGTCCAGGAGCTGTCACCCTCCAGCAGGCACGCCCACCTCCCTGCCTTCGGGCAATGGGCACCTACCCCTGTGTGGGGTAGCATCCCTGCAAAGCCACCCTCCTGACTCCCTAGGACTCTGACTCCCATGCCAGGCTCCACTCCTGCTTCTCCTGTGGGGAAGCTGCCTCTGCCTGTTGCAGGGAGGGGCAGGGTCAGGTTTTCTGTGTTGGACACTGCCCCCACCGTGGGTGCCTACCTTTTTTTGAATGGCTTTTACATTGAATTAATCAGGAATGGAAGAGAAAAGAAGAAAGGCAATGGGGAAAAGGAAAAAAAGGCAGAGGAAGAGCCCCAAATGATTTTTTGAGGTTGGCAAGCTGATTCCATAATTCATCAGAAAGAGGAAATATCTGACAAGAATATTTTAAAATGAATAACAAATTGCCTGACCAGATAGCAAGACAGATAGGAGAGCTATGATAATTAAAATGGAAAAGTGTTGGCATAAAGAGACAATTGTGTTGGCATGGTGGCTCACGCCTGTAATCTCAGCACTTTGGGAGGCTGAGTCATGTGGGTCACTTGAGGTTAGGAGTTTGAGACCAGCCTGACCAACACGGTGAAATCCTGTCTCTACTAAAGATACAAAAATTAGCTGAGCATGGTGGCACATGCCTGTAGTCCCAGCTACTCGGGAGGCTGAGGCAGGAGAATCGCTTGAACCCAGAAGGCAGAGGTTGCAGTGAGCTGAGCTTGCACCACTGCACTCCAGCCTGGGTGACAGAGCAAGACTCCATCTCAAGGGGGAAGAGAAAGAGAGAGAGAGACAAATAAAGCAATGTACTAGAATACGAGTCTAGGAGCACACATATATTCATGCACATCTATTTTGCTTAGTTGGGGAAGGCATGGATTATCCGATGCTGTTGGTACAATTGGCTCTCCCTGGGAAAGGTTCTTACTCCACCTCAGTCATAAAAACAAATTCCATGTGGAATAAAAAGTACACATTTTAAAAAAGAAAGAAGACCTAAAGACACTAGGAGGAAGCATGGAACTATTTGTAATATGAGGGTGAGGAGGCCTCCTCTGAGCATGCTCAAGCAGCAGCAACTGAAACGAAACAGACAAACGAAAAAGCCACATCCATAATGAAAGCGATTGATAAGTGTGACTACAAGAGGTTTAAAACTTTTTGCATAGCAAAAAATCTCAGAAACCAGATTAAAAGACAAGGGAGTACAGGTGCAGTGGCTCATGCCTGTAATCCCAGCACTTTGGGAGGCTGACGCGGGTGGATCGCTGTAGCCCAGGAATTCGAGACCAGCCTGGGCAACATGGCGGAGCCCTGTCTCTACCGAAAATACAAAAGTCATCCGGGCGTAGCAGTGCACCAGTAGTCCCAGCTACTTGGGAGGCTGATGTAAGAGGATGGCCTGAGCCCAGGAAATCAAGGGTGCTGTGAGCTGTGATTGTGATTATGCCACTGCACTCTAGCCTGGATGTCCAAGTGAATCCTATCTCAAAAAAAAAAAAAAAAAAAAGACAAGGAAAAACTTACAAGAAACAGTTGCTAAATTTAAACAGCTAAACTATTTTTTGTTTTATTAGTTTTTTTTTTTTTTAACATATGGGGTGTCAATCTGTCATCTAGGCTAGAATGCAGTGGCAGGATCATAGCTCACGACAGCCTTCCCGCTCCTGGCCTCAAGTGATCCTCCCACCTCAGCCTCCCAAAGTGCTGAGACTACAGTCATAAGCCACCTCACCTAACTCCACATAAACTACTACTGGCTTAGGATATATTTATAAATAATTCTTACAAATCAATAGGGAAAAACAAACAACCCAGTATAACAGTGCACGAAGAGTATGAACATGAAATTAATAAACCATGAAATAGAATTGGCCAATAAACATTAAGCAAGATGTTCAACCTGATTAAAAATTAGGAATGGCTAAAATAAAACACACCAAAATATCCTTTTGTACTTGCAGCTTGGTAAATAGGAAAAGGTGAATAACAACCAGTTTGTGTGAAATTGTGAGGAAACAGATTTGCTCATCAAGTATTGGGAGATATGCAAATTGTTCAACCCTTTTTTAATGGGAAGATTCAACAACAATAATATATGTACATATTTACACATATTGTATTTTAAATTTATATATTTATAAATGCATTCATATGAAAGAGACAAAGAGTGATAGTTTTATATGTATATAAAACTGTGATAAAGAGAGAGTGATAGTTTTATATGTATATATATATGTATGGAGAGAGAGAAAGAGAGAAAATGCCAATACCAGTGTTACTTACAGGGAAGAAGCTTGATATTAGAGAAAGGGCCAAAAGAAACTTGTTACTGGCTTTATCATTAACTTGCTCTGGGACTGTTTCCGTTTCTGGTTCCCAGTTGTTCACATGTAAAACAAGAGGGTTGAGCTAAAAAAATCTCTCTGTTCAAATTCTATAATTTGATAAATTTTGCAAAGGTCCTTCCAAATAAATTTTGTATTAGTTTTCTTTTGCTGTGTAGCAAATCACCACAAATTAAGTAGCTTAAAAGAACACACATTTAGTATCTCACAGTTGCCATGGGTCAGGAGCACAGGTATGGCTTAACTGGGTCCTTCTGCTCGGGGTCTCACCAGAATGCAATTGGGGTACGGCCAGGCTGCATTCTCTAGGGAAGAACTCATTTTGAAGCTCAATTTGGTTGCTGGCGCATTTTGTTTCCGTGTTTCACCTTTTCCTGTTTACCAATCTGCAGGTACAGAAGATATTTGTGTGACTGAGGGCCCTGCTTCTTCATGGCCATCAGCTGGAGGCTACCCCCTCAGATCCTGTACGCCACCTGCCAATGGCAACGTGGTCCTCCCCATAAGCAACTCACAACATGGCTGTTCGCTTTTTCAAGGCCAGAATCTCTCTGTTACTTTAGTGCAAAATTATTTTATATATATATATATGTAAATATACACACACACAGGTAAGATTACCTATTAAAAAGCCTGGCACCTGTAGTCCCAGCTACTCAAGAGGCTGAGGTGGGAGGATTGCTTGAGCCCAGGAGCTGGAGTCCAACCTGGGCAACACAGTGAGACCCTGCCCCTAAATATTAAAAAAATCACATATATAACATTTTACATTGTGTGTATGTGTGTGTGTATATATATATATTTGGCAAAGACAATAGGCTATCACACCCATGAGTGCATATATATGTATATGTGTATACATATATATACACTCATATATATGTATATATATACACTCATAGGTCAGATACACACACACACACACACACACACACTCATAAGTGTGATATCCTATTGTCTTTGCCAAATTCTACTGGCCAGAAGCAAGTCAGAATTGTCACCCACACTTGAGAAGAAGGAATTATCCGGGACATTAACATTGGTATCTTTTGTTTTTGTTTTTTTGTTGAAAGATCTTGCTCTGTCATGCAGTCTGGAGGGCAGTGGTGTGATTGTGGCTCACTGTAACCTCTGCCCTCTGCCTCCTGGGCTCAAGCGATCCTCCCACCTCAGCCTCTTGCCTTCCACTTCAGTCTCCTGAGTAGCTGGGACCACAGGGGCACACCAGCGCATCCAGCTAATTTTTTAAAATTTTTGTAGAGATGGGATCTCACTATGTTGCCTGGGCTGGTCTTAAACCCTTGAGCTCAAGCAGTCTTTGTACCTGTCTCCCAAAGTGTTGGAATTACAGGCGTGAGCCACACGCCTGGCCAACACCAGCATCTTTGAATGCTGCCTGCAACAAAAATCTCTAAGTTGTAATTATTAAAAGCCAATCCTTTTTTTTGTATTGATAAAATTATTTTGGTAGGGGAGGAAAGGAGATTTATCAGGAAGGTAGAATTTCATTTTTGAAATGAAGTTTTGCAGCAAAGAAATGAAAAACTTTAAGAGTTTTTATGATTCATAGCCTGCTATATACACTAATTTTAAATCATCCCTTCAAGCCATAGTGCACTGAAAAATACATATTTAAAGAGCATGTGAAATTGAATCACCTCTAGACAATTATTTTAAAACATTAATTCCTGCTTGATTATTTTTAAAAATCAAGTCCATTGTTTAGATTCCATTTTTTCCATAATTTTCTGTGCAAATATATTAAAAACTGAGGCTCCGAGTGAGTCTGGCATGCTTGGAGGGCAAAGTTAAGTTTGAAGGATCAATTTTTTTTAAAATTTGCACGTAGGCAGCAATTGTTTGCATGAAATCATGTGAAGCAAAGAGGATAGGAATTAACTTGATATTCTTTCAAATATACGGCAATGTCAACCAAGACGCAGGCCCAGCTAATGGAGATAGGTGAGAGAAAAAGGAAGAGACGGTTAAGGGTCTTCACAGGGTGGCCGAGGGTTAGGATTGCGTGGAACTTCCACTGTGATAATCCAGGGCTCCTCATCAGCTGCAAAATCTGCAGTGTTGGGATGGAAATTTGTACCCCATCCACACAGAGGGGCATCTTCCCATCCCAAGACAATGCTGGGCCCTGTTACAGAGAGAAACAAACCAATCTGCAAAGGCTTTCATAAGCTGGCCTAAAGTAATGTTTGTGGGGGAAAAAAGGCTTAGCTGCTCTTTTCCACCCCTCCCAGCAAAGGGATGATTTGCCACCATAGTTAAAACAAATGTTTCTGCTGGGGAACCACTTCCCAGGCAAATAAACGTCTTCGGCAGAAGTAAATGTAAAGATGTGAGGACAGGGCAAAATGAAGAACTTCCCAGCGATTGTTGCCAATGAAGCTGAAATGTAGTTAATGTGTGAAGTCTTCCGACGCAATGGGTCACAAACTGGTTTCATGGGAGATTTTATTTGTCTAGCACGGTGTTTCAAAATGATTTTTTTAAAAATAGATGCCATTAATAATAAGGAAATTTTATATAACATCTGGATTCCTGACTGCTAAAAAATGTGGAAGAACTGTCAACACTAGGCTTATATTTCTGTCTAAATGGTATCAGCTGACTGCAGCTAAGAAGGGGCTATATCTCCAGTTTGCCCCAATCTCCACCACTCCTTATTGTCTCACACCTGGCACCTGCCACTCATTTATCTTTACTCCCTAGCCCCTATAAGAATTTGAGTATACAGCCCTAAATTTGATGTGCATCTAAGTTTTCAACTTGGAGAGCATCAAGTCTAATCCTCTGATTTTACAAATGGGGAAACTGAGGCAATCACCTAGGAAGGGGATGAACCTGAGCTGGCTCTCAGTCTCCTAACTTCCAAGTGATTCCTCTTTCTTCGGTTACCCTATCTCTATTTCTCCACATTTATTATCGGGAGTTGAAATTCTCTAAATTTCTTTTCAACTATGCGACCAACATGTACTATTAACTTTTATTCTTTATCTGGAGAAATCGTGATGGCTTGGCATCTGTTTTAGCAGAAAGTCTTTTCCAAGGCTTTTTAGCTACACCTAACTGGAATTCATAATTTAGGGGAATATTGCCAAGGTAGAGTAAGTCAGATTATCCATTGACACCAAAGAAGGCAAAATAAGCACTTTCCCTTCTGAGTATTCTTTTAATCTAAAATAACACAAGAACATTAAGCTTTACTTAGATTTACTATTCCAGTTGGCGGTGCTGCCCCCTCTAATTGTGTGTCACAACAAGTCTTGGGGCTTTCAAGGTTTTTGTGACATCCAGAAGGAAGAGCTGGAGTTTTCCAATGGTGAGAGGTTGGAAACAAAGCATCTTACATCATTCATTCACTTCTGTGATGCGTTGAAGTTACATGAGCTAACTGATGCTGCTTAGAAATGACCTGTCTATCCTCTCCATTCTAAGGACAGCTTTTCATTCCCCCTCCACATTTTTGGAATGCCTTTTACATTGGCAGGTGGAAATCAATAGAGCAGCCCTTAAAATGGGTTTTTAGATTTTGGAAGCAGCTGAGAACTTTTCCCTTTCCCAGTTCCCCAAAGTGTAGATCTGAACTTTCAGATCCACATCCAATTGAGCATTCACTGGATCAGTCGGTACCGTGGCCTCTATCTGGGGAAGCATAAATCCTGATGCATTATCTTATTGCAAGCTAGGAGCTGCCTAGGGACCCTGTAAGAAGAGTTCAAGTGATAGTTTGCTAAACACTTGCATGGGGTAAGAAGAGGCTCATCAAATGACCTTTAGAGGTGGCCGCCCATGGAGAGAAGGCAATTGAAAGACAACAGCAGGTGACAAGCCTGTCCCAATCAATTTGCGGGACCCAGGGCAAGAGTATAAAAGGTCCACTTATCATATGACTAAATATCAAAATGTTCAATAAAACAGATGCTAGCCTTCTCCTTTTGCAGATATGGCTTCATAGTGACCTGGTGGGCCAGGCTCAGAATCAGAATTCTTTAGAATCTGGCCCATAGCCTACTTTCCTTTTTTGTTTTTTCCATCTCCAGCTCCATCCTGCACCATCAAGGTCTTGCGCACAAGTGTCTGTACTTGCCAGCTCATGTTCAAGTCTTGTCACTGCCCTTCGGCCTCTCCTTGGACTGCAGGGTGTGTATGCGGGTGATGTAATCTGCTCTTGGGAGGACAGAGAACAGCCCTGGGGAAGAGGCTTACACAGCTCTGGGAGAAAATTCCAGGATCTTAGGGTGCATGGTCTGGGAGACTGGATGTGGGCTGTGGATATGCACAATCCCTTAGCCTTGTTGACTCCTCCCCCATGGAAAGCGGACAGCCAGGGAGGACCAGATGACAGCTTTGTGGCCACGCTACATTGAATGGAACCAACCATTCCCAAATGGAAATGGACGAGTGGCCGAAGAGATTCCTTG